>JABACO010000010.1:2417249-2654582 GCA_013339895.1 Ephydatia muelleri
CTCCTACCTCTCTTCTCCCTTCCCCCTTCCTCCTCCAGATATTGGCTATGCACAAGGCATGAATGACATCTTGGTGCAGTTTCTTTTGGTCACACACTCTGAGGTTGATTCTTACTGGATGTTTTCAAAGCACATGGAAGAGAAGAGGAGGGATTTCATGGAAGATACCATGCTCAGAAAGATAGGTCAGTATGCCGTGTGGCACAATAGTGTGTGTGTGTGTGTGTGTATGTGTGTGTGTGTGCATGCCTGTGTATGTGCAGTCTGCGTATGTGTTTGTATTCTGTATGTGTACGCATGTGTGTGTGCATGTGTGTGTGTATATGTGCATGTGTGTGTGCATGTGTGTGTGTGCATGTGTATGTGTGTGCATGTGTGTGTGCATGTGTGTGTGCATGTGTGTGTGCATGTGTATGTGTGTGCATGTGTGTGTGCATGTGTGTGTGCATGTGTGTGTGCATGTGTGTGTGTATTTTAGCAATTTGGTGGGCCTGTAGTCATGTGGTCGGTCTTCACTCCATTGTGAGGCAGTCTCTTGTGAAGGAATTATTTTTTGTTGCTAATGGTATGATTATGTGGGCCACATGTGTTTCTTACCACGTGTACAGTAGCTGCATATAAAAATGTCCAGCTGCGTGTGTGCTTGTTTGGCTTTGGTGGTCACACACGGTACATCCAGTGACCTGTTGCCCATTCTGTTGTTGTTGTGTGTGTGTGTGTGTATGTGTGTGTTGTGTGTGTGTGTGTTGTGTGGTGTGTGTGTGTGTGTGTGTGTGTGTGTGTGTGTGTGTGCGTGTGCAGACTATGTGAAGAGTCTTCTTGAAGAGGTGGACAGTGCTATGTTCCAGTTCTTCAAAGCTTCAGAGTGCCAGGATTTCCTATTCTGTCACAGGTTCGTCCTCCTCTGCCATGCACCTTGCTCTCCATTTATTACTCTTATGTGTGTTTATTGAGGGACACAGGACCAGCTGTTGTACATTATTTGAAGCTATGAGTAAAGATTTTGTAATTGTGTTGGTTTGCATACAGTGCAGGCTGCTGCTGTGGTCGTATTGCTTATATAAAGGACATGTTGAATGGGATTGTATTTGGGAAATGGGTGGAGGATGGAGAGGGACCTACCCAGGGCATTGTAGTAACAAACTACTCTTTTAGAAGTACGAAAATACTGGTGCTTAGAAAGGAGTTGCAACATGTTATTCGTTTGTATCCCATATTAAAAGTAGATATTAATTATGAACCTGATAATGGAGAAACAAAATTCTAAGCACCAATGAACAGAATGTTTAACCAAATTACTTATCAAAGATAAATTATAGCAACTAATTGTACTAAAAAACCCTCCGAAGGATAAAATACTGTACAATGATTGATTGAAACTGATAACTCTCTGTGCAACATCACATATAGTCCTTCATTCCTCTTGAATATTTGGTCACGATTGCATTTGGGTTTGGACGGTTTTGATGAAATATCCTGATACATGTTTGGTTAACATCCTGTATACATGTTTGGTAAACATCCTGTATACATGTTTGGTAAACATCCTGTATACATGTTTGGTAAACATCCTGTGTATTCCTGTATACAAAGCTTTACCCTGTATACAAACTGTATCCAAGCTGTATATTAGCGTATGGAGAACAATGTCAATTTTTCAATGGTGCACACCTACCTGTACAGCTGGATGAATGTTTCAGCCCCTGATTTACATGTGGGGCACTCCTATGTCTGCTATCCATGTGATTTGATTTTGCCACATGACTGAACCCATAGATGTAGCTATCCTCTGCACCTCTGTGTGTCTTATGCTCTTGTTCATTAGATGGCTTCTGCTAGACTTCAAGCGTGAGTTTGAACTTGAAGACAGCATTCGTTTGTTCGAAATTCTGTGCTCCCAGTATTTGGAACTGAACTCGGATAAGGCCATGGTTGAAACAGACAAAGCCTTGAACAAGTACTTTGAAAATGATCGTAAGTTGTACTTTAATTAGACTGTGATTGCAGTTATACTTCTACATTTGTTGCCAGAGGGAGGCTCAAGAGCTGGGGGCGTGTCAGTCAACCTAAACTTCACTTTTAGTATATTTGTTAGTGTTTCGATTTTACTTCTACACAAAGAGAAGATCTGCAGTGCCAGCGATGCAGCTAGCATTTATGGAACACTCAATGGGTTAGTGGGGTGCTTATGCAATGTACAATGTACATGCATGTCTTGAATTCATTTTGCTTAGCCTTTCAATGCACTTGGATCTGAATGCGGTGTTGGACAAAGCAGAGGAGCTGTTCTACAAGTACTGCACCATGTGCGTTGACAAAAGCTGCTACGTGGAATTGAACTGCTAAGAAATTGTTCTTTTCATGCTCGTTTGTGTCATTCTGTGTGTTTTTTTTTTAAAGTATCACCCTTCACAAATAAACGTAATTAACCCTCTGGCGCCTCGTATGAGCAGCAGGTGTTGCGCGCTCATATGTCGCTGCGGCTCTTGGAGCCAGATGTTAGGGCGAGACTCCGCTCGGGTGTGGCCATAAGCAGCATTAGCCAGTGCGTACAAGAACTCGTGGAGAACAGTATCGACGCCGAAGCCTCTTGCGTTGCCGTTCACATCGACGTGCCGAGATTCAAGCTACAGGTGAGTACGTACCACGCGCCCAAACCGTGCCTTCAGACACCAGTACAAATGCGTCAACACAACTGGACATCAACGTTTTATTTCAAATGAAAGCATCGATAGACCGGCATTCTAGCACCCCGACGGTTATTATATTCATCTCTTCGTGCACATGCAGGTCGCGGATAACGGCACTGGTGTATCTTTTGAGGACTTCAAACTCTTAGGCGAGAGGTATGCTACAAGCAAAGCGCACTGTCTATCGGACTTGGAACATCTTCGTCACTATGGTTACCGCGGAGAGGCCCTCGCCAGCACGACGGAGGTATCCGGTACCGTCGAGGTCAGTTCCCGCCACCGGGCCTCGCAGCAGACGTACACGAAGATGTTCCACAACGGAAAGTCCGTGAGTGTCACGGTGAGTCAGACTCCGCGTCCTAGCAAAGGAACGACCGTCACTGCTCACGACTTTTTCTACAACTTGCCCGTCAGAAGGGGGGTAATCTCGGAGGCGTTGGAGCTCGAGAGGGTCCAAAGGGCAATTCAGTGCTCCGCTCTGATAAACCCTTCCGTCTCGTTCACTCTGCGCAACGACAAGACGGGCCAGTGCCTCGCGCACGCTCCGCGCACCAACTCCGTGCTCAACAGATTTGCGCAGCTCTTTGGACAAGAGCGAACCAGATCAATGAAGGAACATGACGTCACTAGCGGCGACTATTCTATCAAAGGGCACATCTCAACGGAAGGCCACCACTCCAAATCGCTCCAGTTCGTCTACGTGAACAAAAGGGTTGTGAAGAGAACACAGCTGCATGCCGCTGCAAATAGCCTCCTTGCAAACTCCTTGCTCACCAAGAAGGTACCAAGGCTCTCCAAGACGGACGATAAAGTCGCACTAAGTGGTCATACTGGACGGACCTCAGTTCCCATCTTCATCCTTCAGCTAACGTGTCCGCCATCTCAGTTTGATATTACCCTGGAGCCGACCAAGACATTGATTGAGTTCAAGGAGTGGGACGTAGTACTGGAGGCTTTACAGAGGTTGGTGGTGGAGTTCTTGGAAGAGAATGGGCTGGCTGTTGGGCTTTGCCACGAGATCCTGAACCTGGAGGGAGGGAGTGAGGGAGGGAGTGCCACTTCCTCGCCAGTCGCTCCCGAGTTTGAAGAGGACTTGGATTGGCAGGAGGCGATCATGCCAGCGAGGATGCAGAGCAGCAAAGTGGTGAAGAGGCGTGTGATGCAGTCTGGTCTTAGTTCTGCAATCAGTCATGTATCAGAAGTGGAAAGTGTTAGTGCCTTGACAGGTATTCCTTCAGTCCTATTTTCGAGGGGGGTGCTAGGTACGTATACATGTACTTTTAACGATTGTCAAATTCTGCTGAGTCTATAAAAATTAGTCAGGCTTACCTACGCACATGGACTTGCAGTATTGCCAGTACTAAATAGAGTGTGTAATAATTAGACATTCTTTTGTCTTATGAAAATGAATAAGTTTCAGAAATATTTTAGTGAAAGCTGTTAATGGAATTTGAAACAGTGTCATTATTACGGTAAATGATCACTTTACCTTATGAATAGAGCAACTCTAAACAGTTATCTTTTTGCTTATCATTGGAGTATTAAAAATTACAATTCTGTAATCTGTCTCTTTTGTTGGAGTCTTGTGTATTTTTAAGCTCTCTATGGTACTCTAATATGTTGTATCTGTTCTAATTGCAGGTTGCTCCTCTCTTGTTACAAGTCCAGTTCCCTCCTTGTGTTCCCAGCGCACTGTTGGCAGTGGGTGTGGTCTGCCTCTACCGGCTGATGGAATTGCACGAAGAGGAACTGAAGTGTGTACAAATATGGATGAAGGCCTGGGGAGTGTGCCAGTAGGTACTGCTGTTGCATCGAGTGAGGCTCTGTCTGTGTTGTGTCCCAGCAAAGTCACAAAAGCAGGCCAATCTACTAGTAAGTCAAGCATGTATTCATGGTTGATAGCTAATTGTGGTTATTAATACTGGTGGTTATTGATACTGGTTTTCACTACATTAATTGAAGTCATGGGAGATGGGCAATAAACTGAAATTAATCAGTTTATTGATAAACTGTAAATACATAACCTTTATTCTGCAATATCCGTTATTTGGTTCGTACGAATTTATCAAGGAGCCTCAACGAGAGGATATCAAAATAAACAGCGTCACAACACGAATAAACAAATAGAGAAAAAAAAATTTAATTGCCCATGCCTCCTAAAGCTCTCTGTTAATTTTTTTTTTTCCATTAGGATCTTCATCTAAACTACCTCACACCAGCATATTGTATGGTCCCCATCACGAAGGTAGGGATGCAGGGTTGCAGACATCATCACACGGCATCTCACAGAGGCTACTATCAATTGCACGGAAGCACACCGGCTTGGCTGGGAGCAGCGACCACACCATGCCATCCAGTGCACTTGAGGCCGCTGGGATCGAATTGAGTAGTGGTTGTCAAATGTTTTCAAATGACAGCCGCAAAGCAACTGAAAGCACAGCATCCCATGTGCATGAGGGGCCCATCGAGACATTGGCAGATACTACTTCCTGTGCTATCAAGGACCACCTGTCCATTGCTGCCACTCATAAAGAGGGTGGCACCAAAAGACCCATTTGGGTACAGAGGACGGACCCTCTGACTCGAAGGAAGATCTACGTGCACACCATTTCTGGGAACACGTCCAGCGCTAAACCACCTGAGCTTGCCTGCGATGATGGCACAGTGTGCAGTGGCATAGTCCTCGGTCCCAGACCCACCTTGCCTCCCAGCAGCGGGAGAGCCACATCCTCAGGTCCGGCTGGGAGCTCTCACTGTGTGACTGCTACCATTGCCGCGGCCCCACACCTGACACACAGCTTTACACCTTTTGTGCCGAGGGACAAGACGACGAGGCACCCTCTTAGTTGCCTCGACGAGGGCGTGGAGATGGGCCCTTGTAGCAGCGAGCAGGGATCCCTGCATTGGTTTTCCCCCTCCAAGTGGAGGGAGGATCGGCTCCATGATGTCGCCGGCCAGGTGCCATCCTCTTCCACTGTGCCACTGCTCTTGCAGAACTGGGAGAACCCTGCCTTTGGACCATCTAAGGAGAGGGTAAGGTGGCATTGCTTTTAGCATTGGTGTACTGGTGGAGTGTCCTAAGTACATTGGTACACATACATGTACAGGGTTTTCAGGATATGCTTGTAAGATAATTTTATCACAGCTGTTTATTGAAATATTGATTTTAGATTAAATATTTAATAACACTAACACTATAATAACTAGCACGAACAAGTTGACCAAATACTGAACACAAATTTGATCTCTGCACTTTTGTTGAATGCAGTTGGGACATTCCAATTGTCAGATCAGACCATGTTTTGGCACCTATGTCTCAGAATGAAATTACAAAACAACTATATGCCTTCTTGGTACTCAATGTTAGTTGATATCAGATTTACCATACTAACATGTCTTGGGTAAAGGGGAGACGAAGTAATATGTAAATGTATTAAAATTTGATCCTGCAAAAACATAAAAATGAAAACATGCCAGGAAGAAAAAAAGGAAAAGATGCGTATTTCTGCATTGGAATAATAAACATTTTAAACAAATTCTGAGACATACATGTAGGTGCTAAAACATGGTCAGATGTGACATGGAAAGCCACAATTCGATAATTTACACATTTATGAATTAAAAGGACAAGTTTATTTATCCTGCAAGACATTGTCCAACCTTGAACAAAAGTGTGTACCCTGAACAACTTGTCATAACTTTGCAAAGTTCTGTTAGTGTCATGAACTCCCACCAATCTTCCAACACACAAAGGGTGCAATAACTGCTGAAGGTATGAAGGCAATACGGGTGTGTTCAAAAGACCTAATCTTTGTATTTTAGAGGCATTGAATAGTTTCTGTAGCCTCTTAGATGCACGTGAGGAAGGGTATAATGAATGAAGCACTGATTAGCTGGTGACCATGTGCTATGTTTTTCTTGCAGGATGTGCTTGGAGTCAGTGCTGCAGGCTCTAAGGCCCATTCGAGGCTTCAAGGAGTGATAGGGTCATACAAATTCTCTAAGGAGATGTTCCAGCACCTAAAGGTGTGTTTATATCAGTGACATACATACATACATACATACATACATACATACATACATACATACATACATACATACATACATACATACATACATACATACATACATACATACATACATACATACATACATACATACATACATACATACATACATACATACATACATACATACGTGTACATACATGTGTACATACACATACATACGTACATACATACGTACATACATACATACATACATACATACATACATACATACATACATACACACATACATACATACATACATACATACACACATGCATACATACATACATACATACATGCATACATACATACATACATACATACATACATACATACATACATACACACACATGCATACATACATACATACATAATTATCTATTAACGATGGCATTAATGATTACGCATAACAGATGTATTGTGCTGAGATATCATGGGTCACCATATATGTATGTTTGACAGGTCCTTGGACAAGTCGATGAGAAATTCATTGCTTGCATGATGGATTACAGTCGATCAGGTATAGGGGAGAAATTAGAAAGAAATGTTAGAAACAAATTCTGATTCAAAGTGAGTGTGTTCATTTAGTTACCTCCTACATCTATACCCTGCTGTTGCTACAGTTAGTGTTCATTGATAACGTATTGATTACCTCCTGTTTTAGTAGTTTTTCTATGCAATGAAAATGTAGGATAAAATTAGTCACTTTTTATTTGAAAATAATCCATTGCCATTGCATGCTCACATATGCATAGGACTATGATATTGATCTCATAACCTTTTGTGTTGCTGGTATTGCAGGATCACATGATCTTCTGGTGCTGATTGATCAACATGCAGCTCATGAGCGTGTGAGGGTTGAAATACTGACTGGAGGTAGGACATAGAGACATTTCAGGAGGGGTATGAGAACTGTATAGAGTGGGAATGGTTTATTGCACTGGGTTATTTATTGTGGATATGCCCATTTGCCACAGAAGTCTATGCCAGTTCTGGGTCCAAGGTTGTACATCAATGTATAAAGCAATCTATGGTCAAACCTCCAATTGTGATGGATCTGCAGCCCTCTCAAAAGAAACTGGCTAGACACTTCCGGGAACGTTTAGAATCTGTCGGTATGGTTCTTGTAGTTGTAAACTATGTGTCTAACGTCACTCATGTTGTGTGCCTACAGGTGTGTCCCTGACATTCCAAGCCGATGATGTGTTAGTCTCATCGATTCCTACTGTTCTGATGGATCGTGAGGTCACTGAGGTCACTAGAGGAAGACCAACAGTGGCTGTGGGCATAGTTCGAGTACGTCAGCTACAAGGAATGGTGTATGCTATTCTCATATACCACTGTTATCATGTATATGTCATTATCATATTTACATTGTGTTTGTCCCATCCAGTGATTGAGTAACTCAAAGAACAGGGGCGATTTGTGATTACCTAAAGGGTTGAATAATTATTTATGATAAATAAATTGTGCTATTTTACTGTGCTGGAAGTATGCTTCCCAAAGTATTGTTGGTTTGCTTCTTTATTTGGTATTCTATAATATAGTATGCATTACCAGGAGCACATGTGGATACTACTAAATGACTTCATGTGATGCATTCTAATGCATGTGAACCTTCTCATTAACAGTGAATATTGTCCTAACTGTCACTAGTTTTAGAATTAGTAGCAGCTTTTACTACAGTGTACTTGACACTTGATGACAGGACACTGTACTGAATGCACTGAATATGTCCTTTCCTTTCAGGAGCTGATTACAGACTATTTGGAGGTTGGTGCATATGATTGTATAATGGTATAGGTATGTGTGATATCATGTCTCATTGTGCAGATTTATGCTGTAGCAAGCATTATTTAGAACACCAAAGTGCAATATTTTATCATGTGTTTTAATATCATTTTATTTCATATATTAAAAAAAAATCCGGTAGAGGCTTTATATATGAGGCACAATAAGTCTTTGATCATGTATATGACATCTTGCTCTCACAGAAAGTGTAATATAGCCAGTGCAACCGGTTGCATCTGCATACAGATGCAACAATACAGGGACTTTAAAGATAGCACCAGACTGCCAGGCTTTTCATTGCTGATTGCTATTTGTCTAGGTGCTCCGAAATACCTCAGGAGGGGCAGTCACTCTCCCTCGTATTGTCTCTGATGTCCTCAACTCACAGGCATGTCATGGTATGGACCTTTAAACAGACTCGCCTTCTTTAGTGGTGGGTGGTTTGGTGGGCCATTGTTATGTTACGTTGTCATTAAAATGGCAATGTAATTTTGCTATTTCAATTGTGAATGCTCTTGCTTAAAGCATGCTCCTTTGTCAACTCAAGGAGCCATTAAGTTTGGCGACCCACTAACTCAGGATGAGTGTGTATCACTTATTCAGTCACTGTCAAAGTGCAGGCTTCCTTTTCAGTGTGCCCATGGAAGGTGTGTGTGTACATCGTTCTGTGTGTGTTGTTATCCTTGCAGTATCAATGCTGCAGGCCGTCTTTGGTGCCATTGCTGGATCTCAATCTCCTTCGACGGAGGCTCTCATTACAGGTTCGAAGCTCAATACAGTAATGCAGACTTGACATTTGTGTATTCAGGTAACTGACAGACACCCATCTTGTAGTTTGAACAAACTTCATGCAAGGATGATGAAGAATTGAAATTTGTGCACTGTGCTGTTTTAATTCAGTTGAGCTCAATGTGTATCAGAGAGTATATGCAGCAGTAAACTTTTTTTGCCATTTCATTATCGATAATCATGGGGTTTTGATTTTCATATTCAGCCATCATTTTTAATTAACACATTGCAGTTTAACTTCTGTAAGAAATGTAGTTAATTAAGAGCTCAAATGAATTGATGGGTAGCAGTTCTTTATATACCTATGTGTGTGGTAAGTTTGGTTATGCAGTTTTTCTTCATTTAGAAAACTTCATAGAATAGATACAAGCCCAATCATCATGAAACAGTTTTACTCAGGAGGAATATAAAAATGGGAGCCAAATGGCTTCAATTTTGATGCAAGCTGCTAGAAAAAGGAAAAAATCTAATAGATACCCCAGGGACTTCTCAAGATCACTTATAACAGGCATGGAAATTTTAACACTTAAATCTAACAAATTTGTCTGAACTCTTGCGAACTGCAAGACACCTCAAGTGAAAAGATCTTTCCAAAAGTTGTTGCTTTTTTAAGTAACCAAACTTACCAGACACACACATATAGATAAAATAAAAGGTTCCCATAAAATGCATTTGAGCTCTTAACTACATGACTTACAGAAGTTACCTTATAAAAACTGGCTTTGAACCATTGTTTGTTTATCCATAATCGTTGTTTGCTTACATTTCATAATGCATGCAATGTACGTACTAATTCATATAAGTGCATGACGCTATTCTCGTATACATGCATTTGCGCATATGTAAGCAAGTGCATGCCAAGCCTTGTCCTTTTATTTATTTTCATAGGTATCTTTCCTGTACAGATGTATTAGTCTCTATACTGAACTCCAGTCCTCCGTGCATAGAGGACACGCTGTGCTTCAATTGCTCTATTACAGACCGTTCCGCAATATTTGTATTGACAGTAATTGATAGGATACTAAGGTTTCCAGATGGCAGATGTTTCAGAAGGACGTCTGAAAGTGCTTTAATGTTATATGTAATACGATAGTTGTCACACATTCAATGGCGGGCTGAAAATGAGCCATTGAGCATCATCAGATTGTCCAGAAAGTTTCATGGTACATAGCAATGGCATGTCTACAACGTTATTTAACATTACCAAAAAGGTACAATTAGAAAAAAAAATCGCAATGTTTCTTGTATACTCTAATTGGAAAGCAGTACACCTTAACATTCGTATTGCGCATGGTTATATACATAACACTGTGAAAGAGCGTACAAACCTCCACGATCGGGGCAAATTTGAAGTTTTGAACTATCGAGAACAACATTTTCAAAAAGACCTACCTCTCGTAACCTTCCCAAAAACCATGCAGTCACAATTTTTTAAGTAATTTTGGGGACGCAGATTTTACGTTATGCGAAATGATTTCCAAATACCTAGTCAGGAACTATGGGAATGGGGAAAGGACAAAAGTTTCCGCCTAGGTATACGGTTTGCCATTCAGTGGCTCATCAAAATCGAAGAGTGCTAAGCAGCTTAATTAATCTTCAGCATTTACTTATTGTGCACATTTATTCACCATTATTACAATTATTGTCAATATTTATTGAATAATTCTGGCAGATGACGCAAGGTATCACGCAATGACATACGTTTAAGGTCTGGTCTTGGTTTGGTTTGGTTTGTGGTTGAAACCAAATTTTGTTGGTTCAAACTGTATGGTTTTATGTGCAAACCAAATACATTGGTTTAAGGTTTGGTTTACTCGTTAAACCACAAAATATGTACAGCATAAAAAGTGTATAAAAATGCAGTATGAGAATTAGAGGTAATGAACCCTAGCAGTTATTAATCTTCCCAGAGCATCAACTCAGCCAATGCAGCACTTAAACCACATATCTATTTACCAGTACCCCCCCAAATGTATGTTCTGTGACATGCACAATTAAAGGCTATTAATATACATGCACAGCTAATTCCTTGGAAAAATGCAAAGGCTTCATTCATATTAAGTAGCTTTTAGTTTGAACTTTTAACCATGCAGCCATGAAAGAATGGGGGAAAAGATTTTCTGTGAATGCTGCACACAATGATGGTTACTATGTCAACTCAAAATTTGGTTTGATGTGTCGAATACACAGTGTAAACCAAATTTTGTTTAATTTTAGGGTTGAAACCAAAACTTGTTAATTCAGTCTGTTTTTGTGCAAACCATTTAAGGTTTCGTTTACATGCTAAATGAAATATATACAAAAGAAATAAAAAAGTATTTAAAACCGTATTAGAATTGGAGCTAATGAACTCTAGCTAATATTATCCTTGCCAGAGCATCAACTCAGCCCATATGCCATTTAAACCACATGCACTATAAATAAGTTGGTTGTTACGTCAAACCAAACTTTTTCAAACCATTGGTTCAAATTGTGGATGGTTTCAAGACCAAACTAAGATTTCAATGGTTCAATGTCCAATCTTGTCATTTTGGTTTGAAATATATGTGGTTTTTGGTTCTTACCAATTGCCATTGTGCAACTCAATAAATACCTATATACTAGCCATATAGGAGATGAGTTGACATGCATTACGTGTGGCCAGGAACAAGGAGCAAGAAAGGACTTCTTACAAGACAAACTGAACCCATGTTCATGAAGAGCAATTTTGCCGCAAAGGTACATTCTCCCAAATTGGCATAATGTATCAAAGCTACATATACATGCATGGTCAGGGATTGGTATAACGTTTCAAACTTTCATAATTGGTATGTTTCAAGGTATGTGGTATTGTCCCAAATAACATACTTGTGGTTAAACACTTGTTGACGCGGATCTTGCATGGGTTGGCGAGTTTGAATGCATCTTCACAAAGAGCATGCAGATTGCAACTCTACATGCACAGCCACTAAACACATGTCACAGATTGGAATGTAATGTTTCAAAGCTACACAACCACAAATTGGTAGGTAGATATGATCACGCCTGAAATAATATACTTTGGTCACGTCTCAAATAAAGTAAACACCTATTTGACGCGAATCTAGGCTTGGTGAGTTTGAATGCCCGGCTTTACGATGGTTTCAAATCCTGAAGGCTATATCAATAGCATTTGTACATATCGCAAAATATACCTTTGGGTTTACTGGTAGATAGATATGTGGTTTTAAATGGTGCATTGTCTGAGTGGATGCTCTGGCAACTAAAGTTATCATATCAGCTAGAGTTTTAATCCTCATACCTGTATTTTTTATTCTTCTGTATATATTTGGTTTAACGAGTAAACCAAACCGTAAGCTTAACTCTTCCGCGGGCGAAGCCAATTATTGCTGTACACATGTAGCGCGAAATTAGCATTTCCCCGTTGCAGGAAAACCTAGTTTGCAAACAATTTACACTAATATGTCCAGGAAACAACCTTTGACATGTGTTGTCACCACAAAAGTGTAGACGGTTTAGATAAACAGAGTCAGGCCCGTAGCCAGGTTGTGTGTTGGGGGTGTGCAAAGCATGTTATAAGTGGACTCAACCATGCAATGGCGTAGCCAGGATAATACATGTACATGTATGTATGGTAGAGTACACACTGCCAGATGCAGGATTTGTATGAAATTGAGAAAGACCCGCCGGGGGAATGTGCGGGAGGGGTGGCCCCCTGCTGCCCAGCTAGGAGGTATGGGGGAGTGCTGCAAGCTCCCCCATCGGGGTCTGGGGCGGAGCCCAGGAGCCAATTCTTGTTTGATGCATAAATACAAAAATTTGTAAATTATTTTTTATATGATTTCCATGCCTGTGAGCACAGATGCTTAGATTCATTCCACTTGACAAGTGGAAAAGGTTTGTTCACATTTGGAAACAAGTCAGAACCAAGCAGACGACAACTGTAACAGAGCTGGCATCTTTTTGTATGGAATACTCTCTAAATATAGGAGGGAATGCCGGAGTTCTTGCATGCTTTTGGGATGGTTTACTGACTAGATAGGGAGCTGTTTAAGCCGAATATGATACATGCATGATGCATCTTTCCGATCCTGCATTTGGATAGTACCAGTGCTCTTACATGCACACGTGCAAAATATACATGCAGACAACTGCATGGCAGATCTCGTTAATATAGATTGCACTGCAATAAACAATCAAGTGAACAATATTCATAGCCTGCCAAGCGGACCTTGCATCCAGTGGGGGGGTGCAATTGCACCCGTTTGCACCCCCCTGGCTACGGGCCTGAGAGTGGCTTTAGTTTAGCATCTGTGGCGCAATATTGCTCCTTTGCCCTTGAAAGAGTTTTAAACCATTGTATTTGGTTTGCACATATAAAACCATAAAACAATTTACAGATTGAACCAACAAAATTGTTACATCAAACCAAACTTTTTCAAACCATTGGTTCAAATTGTGGATGGTTTCAAGACCAAACTAAGATTTCACTGGTTCAATGTGCAATCTTATCATTTTGGTTTGAAATATCTGTGGTTTTTGGTTCTTACCAATTGCCATTGTGCAACTCAATAAATACCTAAATACTTGCCATATAGGAGATGAGTTGACATGCATTATGTGTGGCCAAGAACAAGGAGCAAGAAAGGACTTCTTACAAGACAAACTGAACCCATGTTCATGAAGAGCAATTTTGCCGCAAAGGTACATTCTCCCAAATTGGCATAATGTATCAAAGCTGCATGGTCAGGGATTGGTATAACGTTTCAAACCTTCATAACCACAAATTGGTATAATGTTTCAAGGTATCTGGTCATGTCCCAAATCAACTCTACAAACACATGGTCACAGATTGGAATATAATGTTTCAAAGCTACACAACCACAAATTGGTAGGTAGATATGATCACGTCTGAAATAAAATACTTTGGTCACGTCTCAAATAAAGTACTTACTGTAAACACCTATTTGACGCGAATCTAGGCTTGGTGAGTTTGAATGCCCGGCTTTACGATGGTTTCAAATCCTGAAGGCTATATCAATAGCATTTGTATACATATTGCAAAACATACCTTTGGGTTTACTGGTAGATAGATATGTGGTTTTAAATGGTGCATTGTCTGAGTGGATGCTCTGGCAACTAAGTTATCATTTCAGCTAGAGTTCGTTCGTTCTAATCCTCATCCTGTATTTTTTATTCTTCTGTATATATTTGGTTTAACGAGTAAACCAAACCGTAAGCTTAAACCAATATGTATTTGGTTTGCACATATAAAACCATAAAACCAACAAAATTTTGTTTCACCCATAAACCAAATTTGGTTTACACTATAATATAGTCGACACGTCGAACCAAAATTTGCGTTGAAATAGCAACCAATCTATTTGCAGTGGCATGCACTCAATATAGCAGTAAACCGCAATTGTATGTTGTGTGATGTGCACAAAGGTTATGGCTACATGCAGCCTTTGCAATATCAATGCAGCAACAGCCAAGATCCACAGACTGTGGCCTCTTTATTATTGAATTTACATGGTTACCACGCTGCAATACGAGGCAACTTAAGCCGTATCTATTGATCAAGGCAGGATGCGTTCCTTTCTGCTATGAAGTGCTATCCTGTTTTGAGCTTAAGTTTCAAGCAATTGCAACAATAGATACCATCAGTAGGGTAGCATCATGTCATCAGAGTTATTCTTCGCTGTAACTGTATATAGAATGCCTGAATCAGGCAAAATGATTCAGTAATGACGTTTGCTATACCAGCGAATGTGCTTCGATTCAATTAAAAAGGCCGGGCACAAAAACGGTGGAAATGTTCTGCTTGAAAGACAAAGAAGTGCTTGCATGTGTTTCATATGCGCTAGGGAAATGAGCGGGGGAAATCGCCGGGGGGAACCATTTAAACGGGAGGATGGGAAGGGGGGGGGGGGGGGGGGGGGGCTGCACGTACATGTACATGTACATCGCTACCATACCGGATAATTGCATACGTCAGATCTGTCCGGTACGGCATTAGATTATAATATAAAACGACCAAACGTAACAATTCTCTGATGTATAATACTAACTACAGGGGAGACAAACACAGAAGACACAATTGAGATATGCAATCTTTCGGCTCCCTTGGTATGTTTCCTTATCATTATGTTGCGTGCATGCACGTTTCTAACTTCCTTGGCAGCAATTGGCAAAGTGCCAGACGACATGCTGCCGCATCTTTTGGATCGTCTCAAGGACAAGCCTCAGGCGACTTTCAATATGGTACGTATAGTACATGTGTATCAATACGTCTCGGTCTAACTGACAGTAAATAAAGTATGTTCAAAGGGACCGGTATATCATCCGCCCTGTCAGGGGGGGGGGGGGGGGGGGGGGGGGGGGGGGGGGGGGGTACGGTGGCAGGTCGCGTTCTCGAGCGATGAGCTTCGAGCGATTTTTACGTTGTGCTCAAGACACAAAAGCTGTTTAGCTCAGAGCTATGACGCAGCTAGCGTTACGGCCGTAAGCCCAAAGCCACAATGACTCAGAGCTATGACGCAAGTAGCGCTCCGCCCATGCAAAGCCACAATGACTCATCGAGCGTATTGTCGTAATCTCGAGCGCTGCTGCGCGCCGTTCATCAAGGCGTGGGGGCTTTCTAAAATCACATGCACAAATTGAATTGAACAGCATCGCGGAAAGGGGAAACCCCCCTTTTGCCACTCGTATACAGTGTTGCCGCGGCCAGCCTGGCCGGCCGGCAGCTGTCAAAACTTACCGATTTTTGTGCTGGCCGTGATCGTGAACCGTGACCGTCTGAGCTAGGAAGTACGGTGGCCGTCATATATTTGGCGGCTGACCGTCAAAAATATGAGCCGGTCTTTGACGGTCACAGTTGTTCATTAAATTAGAATTATAACAGACATAATTATAAAGATTATGCTCTGTTTTGTTACATAAGCATGTGCAACGTGAGAGGCAACACAATGAACACTTGTTAAGAAGAAGCTATTAATGTATTCGCCGTGTGTTATGTACGTGTTTGAAGTGATTGGATACAAAGATTTGAAAGTTGCGTTATATATACCAGTTTTTCAGTATCGCTAGCGCGCCGTATTGTGGCCGACGATAGTAAAGAACCCGGCTAAGAGGAAGTCAACTGATCCATCTGCCAAACTGCATACAGAAAGTTATGGCGGGTTTGAACCCGGTTGGGTTCGAACGTTGTAATACTGGCAAGGAGCAAATGCAAGACTCCAAAATGTATTTTACCATATAGAGAAATGGCGTAGTATGAAAGTTTTGAAAATACGAAGTCGATAGCGTTAACTGTTGGGAAGTTATAATGATCCAAACGCAAAGAATTTGTATAACAATTTATATTAATCTCTGACGTCCCTATTCGCGGCGACTGTCCCATGTGCTTAAATACATTGAATTGTCACACATTTAGTCTGCATAATACATGCATGCATGCATATCAATTTGTTCACACACATGAACTTTTTACAAAACAGATTGCTAATACCCTACAACTAGTCATATCAAAACTAGTACAAGCAGAGTTCTATGTTGATGAGTGGCCTCAGTTCACAAGCATTGCAGGCAGAATTGTATCTCCTACAGTAAGTTATAGGAATATATTAACATGCATTACAATATGTGTTATCCATTTATATCCTAGCTGTGTGATATTGTGTTGTGCACATCTTGCAATTCAAGAGCCTTGGAACTCTTAAGACAAAGCAGCATTCTAAAACATACAGGATCCCATAGGGATGGAGGAGTAATTTTTGCAGGTATTGTATGTGCTGTTTATTGTGTATACATTCATACATGTAACTGTAACATGTATATAATTTTGCATGAACCTGATGTCTTCTCTTTTCTGCATCTCCTGTAAGTCCTGTTTGTGATTTAAAATGTTTTCAGAAGTTGAAGCTTCACTGGCTGAGTACCTTATGGAGCATCTTAAATCAAGTGATGGAAAACCATTACTGAAGAGTATGTATTCTGCCAAACTATTACGATTCTCAGACGAAAAAGCTTTTGAGAAAAGGTATGCATATGTATTGCTGAAATTCACTTTATATTTAATCACTATGCATATACAACTAGTAAACTACTTCCCTTGCCAGAGGGCTATTCCGTTGGTGTCTTGAAACCAAAGGATGGTAGATATGTCCAACATTGTTGGAGCAAAACCTTAAAGGATCACACCAGAGATGAACAGCAATTTGAACATATGATAAGCACACTGCCAACATCAGCTGTGTTTCACAAAGATGATCCTGAGTTTCCTGTAGGATGGATGCTCACCCATCCATTTGGGCAATGTGGTCACACCTTCATTGAAAAGAGTCATCGTGATAAAAAACTATTTCCTGTACTTGCAATAGATCTTGTAAATAAGCTATTGCAAGCAGGAATTATTCCAGAATTTACAACTGAAGTGGATCGTGTCTTTGCAACAGCAATACATGGTGGATTTGTTCATGGTGGCAATATTCATCGATTGTATGTCGATAAAAGTATATTAAATTAAGCTGCCTTGTAAGTTGTAACTATCAATAGCTAGCTGCAATAGAAGAATGCAGCTACAAAGTGATGCAGTTTGGAGTGCTTGTGGACTTAGTCTTGAATGAAGTTGTAATTCGATTATTTATATGGGACAGTAATTGCCCCTTATAATGTTATAAAAATGCATCGCGTGTGAATCGCTTTAACTTCCCAATGGTTGATACTATCGACCTCCTGTTTTCAACACTTCATACTACACCATTTCGCGATGGGAAAACATATTTTGGGGCTTTGCATCAGAGTGTTGCTAATGTTACGAGGTCCGATACCCCATGGGGTTCAAAACCGCCACATCTTCAGGTAGGAGCGTTCAAATCGCTTCAAATTCAGTATGTACGTACAGGGGTCCTGTTGCTATTGATGTGTTTAGTTCGTTAATTTTTACTCTATCCGTCACGAAGATACAGCTGTGCAAAGTTAATGCACATTTCCCGCTCCATTGCACCATTATTGCATGCAACCCGTCCGAATCCACAATAAATTCTTTGTTCCGCCCATTTCTCCCTTAAACTAAGCTAGCCGTTTGCAACTGTTTTTGTCTCACTCAGGGCAGTGAGTTTATGCGGGAAAATTAAAAGAAGAAGAAGAAGACTGCATGCTCACTTTGCCAGACGATCGTAACGGATCCGAGTGAATGGTTGCAGTATAGCCTTGCGCCTCCCACGTCGCCGGCAGTATTCGAAACGGCACGCGTAAGGCTGTTTGCTACGCACTCGCATCATCCTCTAGTCGTGTAATAAAGCTTTCCTATGTGCCATCATCTTGCTAAAATCATCGTCTTATATCTGCCACGCCCACTCTGTCTCACACAACTTTCAGCTAGGTACGGGTATATTTTATTCAAACGCAATATTTTGCACTAAGTTTGGTGCTGCCTTAAAGAGCAAATTAAATGATATGTGAAACGTGGCATTTGCGTAAGTAGCGACAAAGTTATAGAGATCCAAACATTGGAATTTTCGGCAATGGTAATCCATGCGGTAGCGCATAAAAAATTGTGACGGTTTTTGTTCTCTTCGCTATAGCAACTACAATCTATAATATAATGACACCAAATTTTTTTACAAGTCTTGCACACACATAAGAAGCATAGTATAGTGTTATACATCAATTTCACTAATGCACAAATCATCTGTAATATAGACAACTAAGAATACATATAGAGTCATTGAAACATCATCTCCATCTTCTTGACTGCTTCCTCGTTTCCAATAAGTAGCAGTTACCTTATACACTTTACAATTTTTAGATAACTTTACTGCTACAATTTTACCTTGGTATCATACATTTTCTTCGTTAACAAACCATAAATGTTCAAAGTAGAGTCCATCAATCACTACTGGATTGGCAAGAATTGCTTTTGTAATATTTATGTGGGATTCATCCATCTCTGGAAACTCTATGCTTTGCCTTCTGCAACACTCTGTATTTTCTTTTGTAACTTTCTTCGATAACTGCTATCTTTTTTCTGGTCTCTTTCCAATAGCCTTTTATCCTGCTCCTTAGCAATATTTAGTTCATGGGTGTGAATAAGCAATCCAAGAGTTTTCTCTGCAAACATATTATGTGCAGGGGCAGGAGGAGTGAATTAGTACTTAAATATAAGGCATTGTATGTAATAAAGAAGCAAAGGACTTTTGTGTAAAAAAGCTAAATTTTAAGTGGACTAATTTGAATTAATGGCAGAAAAGGTTCTTTGAAAGTACTTCAAGACAACATCAGCTTCCCATGCATGTCTGATGATTGCACATGACTGGCACCATGTGTTAGCTTGCAGCAGCTGGATCATGGCATACAGAGTGTTCACGTGCATTCAAATGAACGATGTCACTCAAAACAGACCACGTGCATATCTGTTTCTCTAAGCATTGCACATCTTTAATCACTGAATCAAGAATACCAGAATTCAGACTTTTGCACCGGGTCTGTAAAATGCAAACACATGCACAACACTGAAAAATCATTCTATTGCAGAATTTCCAAATGACCTCAACCTTCGTCATAGGTGCCCCAACATAACAATACCACCACCGAATTTGTAATGAGGTATGTATGTTTCTATTGTGAGCCAGCTAGTGCTTCCTATTGCTTTGGTTATGAACACTTTTACGATTACTTTAACTCTATCATGGCGAAGCCAATTATTGCGGTACCATGTACAGTGTAGTGCGATTATGTGCGTTGCAGTAGTTTATAAACAACTTACACTAATATGACCAGGGAACATCGTTTCCTCTGATCAATGTGTTAGTGACTACAAAAGTCTTAATGGTTTAGGTAAACGAAGTGGCTTTAGTATAGTACCTGCGGCGCAATATTGCTCTGTTGCCCGTGAAATAGTAAGTTAAACGATTCGACTTCAAATTTATGAAATAACAGCTATTAAGTAACGAAATATTGCATATGGTTAAATGAGTGGTCATAAAAATTGTTCAAGTTGCAAGTTTCCCATATTCTGAAATTGTGTGGACCGTGCATGTTCTATGCAGAAAGTTACTAGATGTTAGAAAATATTTTTCTCCATTTTTGTTTACAAATAATATTCAAGTGTAATTGCATGGATTTTGTATTTAAAAATACTAAACTTGAATAATAATAAGTAACTAAATAAGATAAACCTAAGTTCCTCTGGAAACTTGTTCAGCTCTATGAGCTGAAATACATTGAGCATTAACAATGGGGTGTTGTATTGAATATTTGGATAGCACCTTTTTGGACCTAATTATAATTATAATTCCTGATTGTGATGAGATAAACAAAGTTTCCCCGGGTTCCTGGTTCACTATCCATTGGAGTGTTATGAGACAATTTTTACTATTAAATGTTCTGGTTCCTGGTGAATGGAAAGCAGCCATCTAGGTCACTAGTGTTCATTATTCAATGATTGTCATAAAAAATGGCAGTAATGCCTTATATGTACTCCCATTAGTCTTATACGTTATATTTAGTTAAGTAAGCTAGTTATAAGTTAGTCAACTTATAATATTTAATAACTTCATGTCATTGATCACGGGAGAGGTGATAGGCCTACATCGAACCATATTGTAGTAGTGCTTTATAAACTGATCTCAATTTTGGAATGTACTAATAACATAACCTTGGTTTAGAGTTTATCTACTCATCTGAATGGCTTCGTATTGTTGGGAAATTGAATGCATTTCACTTAAGAATGCACTTAAGCTAGGCTGGCCAGTGTCATTCCAATGCACCAAATTGAAGCTGACTTTTTTTAAACTCTATAGACCAACGTAGGTCCAGGGTAGTAATGTACATTTAGGTCCAGGTTAGGCCGATGTAGGTGTACATGTACATTGTCCAGATTAGGCCTGTGTAGGTACATTTAGGTCCATAACCTGGACCTAATGTACCTACACAGGCTAACCTGGACCTAATGTACCTACACAAACCTAACCTGGGCCTGTGTAGGTACATTTAGGTCCAGGTTAGGCCTGTGTAGGTACATTTAGGTCCAGGTTAGGCCTGTGTAGGTACATTTAGGTCCAGGTTAGGCCTGTGTAGGTACATTTAGGTCCAGATTAGGCCTGTGCAGGTACATTTAGGTCCAGGTTAGGCCTGTGTAGGTGGTACATGTAGGATCAGGGTAGGCCTATGTAGGTCTAAGTTAGGCCTGTGTAGGTGGTACATGTAGGATCAGGGTAGGCCTATGTAGGTCTAAGTTAGGCCTGTGTATCTACAGTGGAAACCATGCTAGTTGGACGAAACATCAATTTTATGTTTACTTGATTAAAACAATAACCACATATGATATAAAAAATCTAACAACATCTGATGCTAGGCTGCCTGGTGTACACTGATGTACATATGGATCTACTAGCTATAGCAGTTCTAAGAGAGCAAATTGTGTATGTTTTTTAAAAGCACATAACTATACATGTAGCCCCTATATACAAACCACACATTGTGTGCAGGACGTGTTTTGGTGGTGATGACATGGGTCTTTTAGGCCTGATGCGGCGATGCCAGCAAGTATTAGTCCTGATGCCATAACATGGGAGGAGGTGGAGTGTGCTTTGGGCCTGATGCAGAGGCTCTTTGGCCTAGTGGTAGACTGCTCAGCGCTCCGATGTGTAGACATAAAGCTTTCCGTTACGAACCTTCACGTAAGTACAGTTAAATTTGAGCGCTTTACGTGTACTGTTACTGACGCTCTAGCCACACACATGCAGACAAATTAAAGATTGAACGATATGTAAGGCTCAAAGCCTACGTAGGTCGTTCTGTACTGGAAAGTGCTAACGAATCAACTTTTTTCTGTGTAAGCTGCATGACTATATAAGTGCCGATGCGTGATGACGACGTCATGTAGTCCTCACCATTACATGTAGCAGTTGTTATAATTTTCAGCAGAATTAACTTATTGTGCACATTTATTCACCATTATGACAATTATTGTCAATTACATTTTTTTTGTGAATAATTTTGGCAGATGACGCAAGGCATTGGGCAATGACATACATGTTATGCGCCGGAGGTAGAAATTAAATATTTGTCTTGATTATAGTTAAAGAACGGTTCATGATATCAGTTTTATGAAGTACGCATCAAAATCAGACCTATTTAGAGCCAATATTTTATTTCCGTTGAATAGAATAATGAAATGCATGGCGGAAATATACACGGCCTCCTGTCGCATGATGCAGTTAATTATAACGATTGTTTTAAATCATTGAATAAATAGATAGATTAAACAAAAAACAAAGTTGAGGTTACAAAAAATATATATATACATTGCGCAACTGATAAATATCACCGCGTTAAAAAGTACGCAATTCATTGAAATAAAACACTGCTATACGGTAGCAATTCCGGTTAGTTATTGTTCACTTCAGTCACACTGGTTTGCATAGGAGCCACTGGGTTAGCACCGTAGGTGTGGCATCGCTTTGTTTATTCGCATAAGGCGTTGGCACGTCAATTTGGCACACATGCAGACAAACTTTTTCACCATAGCGCGCGCCAAAAATATTGAAAGACTGTCGCATAGCACGCCTATTGAAAGAACCCACCCTCCGGATGCAGCCGCTCATTTCCCAGAGGCGGCGATGCAGTCGTAAGCGACCGTCGCCCAAAATACACGCATTTGAAGACAAAAGCGCGATGGTAACTGTATCGAGGAGGTTGGTGATCCTAATCGCAATTGTAACCCACGGTAAGTGCGAGCTCAGTGTTAGTTAACTAATACAGCATTGTGCGTCATTAATTTATTGTAGATTCTAATTGCATGATCTTTTTCCTCGGCGACTTCAACACATGCGTATACCTTTCTTTGATGCGCACTCACACGTGCACAGTCCGGATCTGTCACGGACAGGTGGAGGACACGTTTTCGTGCTATGATTCTGATGACAGCTGCGTCGGCCGGCGCGCGCAGTATGCGTATCTCGACTCTGAATTGGGCGCCGCTGTGAGAAGGTGCTGCTTGAGCCTGGGTGGCTTGTCGTATACCTCTTCCGAGTCGTCGGAGAGCTGCTCACAATGTACAGGTAAGTGCCGTGACCGAGGAATGCATTGCATGTGGTTGTGGATCGATTCAGCCGTTTTGTGGGAGAACAAAGAAGTGTACGTACACCCTCTCCCCCTCCCCCCCCCCCCCCCCCATAATATTACTGTTAGGTTAGTAGTGTGTTTCATTTCAGTAGGTTTCGTTTGTGTTTGAGTAAAACGAATGAAATATAGACAACAAAAATAACACATAATACTTACGAAATAAACATAATATAATGAATATGAGATGGTTTCCGCGAAAAGGCATACGTTATAAAATTTCCAGTACGCGCAATGAAATGTAACGCGTTGAAATGTATGGCTAATTTAAAAAAAATCCAGAGATTTACAACTCCATGACAGATACACCGATTCTCAGTACGTAAAAAGCAATGTGTATAGAAGACATTCATGCAGACTTCTAGAATATAACGAAATTGATATATTGAAAAAAAAACATGAGTTAGGTACCTTTCGCGGAAACGAGCCCTTACAATAATTTGTAATGCATAACGCTTCGCTAATTAAAACTCCAGTACCTTACGACTACATGAAGGCTAGACACTTCGATTCTCATTGCGTAAGAATTGCAGTTTAGAGAACATTTCAGACTTTTAGAAAATTTGAAATCTTGAAAATAACATGTGCTAGGTACCTTTTCAGGGGAACACTGGGTGGGAGTGGATGAAAAAAGAGGGGAAAAAAATATCTGGTCGTAATAGTCTTTGAACATGACACGTTATTGAAGTAGTTTGATGACCATCAGAAGCTGGTGTGCAGTCTTAATGGGATGAGTATTGAAAATACTGTTTCAAAAGACTTGGGCATAAGATCAAACAGCCATTAACTGAGGTCATTGTTAAGACAAGAATGTGTAGGATAGGGCTTATAGAGGGTGAATGCAATAATAAACACTGCATTATTTAAAAGTACAACCATTTAGTGTTACCTGGGATTGCAATTGGTTGCAATGATTTGCATCGTAAAGTCTGTCACTACATATGAAAATGCTACAATTTTGATGCATATTCACATTCAAAGTGAGGACGTGGTGCAGTGGATTGAGAATCTCATTGCAATTACTTGAATTCTAGAGATCTCAAACAGTTGTGCTTCAATTTGGCAAGCACACACAGTATACAGAGTTAAATACAGTCATTATGAATTGCATGATTTGAGTTATCCAATTCAAACTAAAACCCTATGCAACCATAATTCCTTGGTGGGTGCAGTTATAGTCTATATATGAACACTGCATATAGAAACACCACCTGTCAATGTGTGCATCTTAAGTCATCTCTCTCCCTCCCCTCCCCTCACTCTCTCACTGTGCGTGCATGTCTCTTCTCTCCACACCTTGTCTATTGAGTTCCATGTGTTTGTCTACACTTGTCTATTGAGTTCCATGCGTTTGTCTACACTTGTCTATTGAGTTCCATGCGTTTGTCTACACATAATCTTGGCACTTGGCTCACACTGATTTACACTTAACAACACTGACATCATACAATACCACAAACACTCCACCTCCATTTCTCCACTCTAACCCTCCACACCCCACACTCTATCCCTCCACACGCTCCCGTCTCCACAGTGTATGGATTTCTCAAGACATCCAACCCCGATGCGCAGCACGTGACCAGTATAACATACCTGGAAGAGGACTCAGCCGCAATGAGCCTCAGCTTTGGAATCATCAGAGGGTCCCCATCAGGTCTACGAGCCTTTACGTTCACTACAACTGACATCACGACAGGTAAAAGCTGTACTTGAACTAGTGGTTCATGTTTGAATTGATATTAGCGAACGATTTTCAGTCCCAAAAGACTACGTTCTACCCAAACAGCAGTTCTTAGTCGCTGACAAAACAGCTAAATCGATAGGCCTGCGAGTAACCAACGACCAAGTGGCACTTGAAGGCACAGAGCAATTCAGGATCCATCCCGTGTCCTCGTTGGGACAAGATGAGTTTGCCCAGGATATCGTGGTCTCTATAGTAGACAACAACGGTACGTTGCAACGAGATCCCCCCCTCCCCCCCAGTGGCGGATACAGGGGGGGGCAAACCCGGCCTATGCCCCCCCTAACTAATAAGGATACGCCTCCTGTCCATTGTAATGAATTTAATTATATGTCATTAGCCTTAGCTCTTGCAGGCGCTAGACCTGTTGTACGTGCTAAGTATCACCCCTGACACGTGGCACTTTTTCTATTGTGCTTTTGAGCGTTCAGTTCGTACATTCGTTCAGCGTTCAGTTCGTACATTCGTTCAGCGTTCAGTTCGTACATTCGTTCAGCGTTCAGTTCGTACATTCGTTCAGCGTTCAGTTCGTACATTCGTTCAGAGTTCAGTTCGTACATTCGTTCAGCGTTCAGTTCGTACATTCGTTCAGCGTTCAGTTCGTACATTCGTTCAACGTTCAGTTCGTACATTCGTTCAGCATTCAGTTCGTACATTCGTTCAGCGTTCAGTTCGTACATTCTTTCAGCGTTCAGTTCGTACATTGCGAATTTCAGTTTCAATTGCCGTCAGGAAAGTATGCTTCTAATTGACCCTATTTGTGAAGTGTGACTGTTATAGGCATCTTTACTCTGTTTTATAACTTCCAAAAGTGCAAAAAAAAAAAAGCACCAGTGCTAGAGTTTTGGGGCGGAGATGATGGTGCTTACTGCGCTTTCCCAGACACCCTGGCAAGTTCGGAGGGGCACGCCCCCATTCCCATCCCTATATGCCCCCCCTAACACAAAATCCTGTATCCGCCCTGCCCCCCCCCCCCCCCCCCCCCCCCCCCCCCGCCCTTCCCCTCGTTTGTACCTATAGGTCTGTGTTCTCTAACTCTTTCCAATTTTAGTCGTCTTTGTGCAGTTCAGTGAGAGTGAGTACAGTGTCCTCGAGGGCAGGTCGCCGGCCATAGTCACCGTCGCAAGGAAGGGAGCCATTGCTCGCCCATTGGAGCTGTCGATAATTCCCCTCGCCTTCCAACAAGTGCCGGTCCTTTTCGACGCTCTGCCAGAAGCAGAGGGGTTAGTTCCCGCGGAATGTAAGTCGCGCGATTTGGGCTGGGGTTCACGGATCGGGCTGGGGACCAGACGCAGTGACTGGTCCTCAGACTGCTTCTTTTTTTTAATTGCTACTCATTCACGACAACGCAGTTAGTCTTCTCGGGAAAAAGGATTTTGACGGTTCTCCGCGGAGTGTCACATTTCTACCGAGCGATATAGCGGCGTGGTCGCTAAACGTAAGCATACCCGTGTTCGACGACAAAACAAATAGTGCCGATGAGGGGTTTGTTGTGGAGTTGGAGTTGGTTGGCCAAGACACCATTCACGGGGTCGACACGATGGGACAAAATATCACAATCGTCAGGATCATCAACGATGATCGTGAGTTTAGTCATTTGTTCATTCGTTGGTCTTCTTTGAGACATTAAGTGCATCTGGCTGATGGTACAAACGAAAAATATAGAAAGACCTTACCTTACCCAGAGATCATATATTAGATATATGATCTCTGCCTTACCCCTCCCCACTACAACAACAGCAACAAAATTTAAGTGGATTATAACGGGACGAAAAATGTAACCATGGTCACAGAAAATACATGTACTAGTAAATGTAATGTTTCCTTTGAAGGTGTGATTACAATTATACGCCGCTGGTTTGTCCTTCTAATGCAATATGGCTTATGGAACCCCATTCAAATGATCAGCTTTCCACATCAATAATCTTCATTTTAAAATCACATTGCCACTAATATAAAATTTTCAACGCATTGCATGGACTTAGGCCATCACGCATGAACTTCCTGATTTCACTGATTTGAAAAAGCTTTTTGCTGCAAAACATTTTGATTAGCACTGCCCCCCCCCCCCCCCCCCCCCCCCCCCCCTCCCCCGAAAAAAAAAAAGGCGTAGCTCAGATATATAAGAAATGCAAAGGTATTAGCTGGTGCCATAATTTTAAGTGCTCTCTGTTTAAAATTCTAGCCAGTACTGACTGATTAGAGTGGCAAACGGGCATGAACTGAATCATTGCATGCGTTATTTATTTGGAAAGCATTTCTGGCCTTTGCATAATGACAAGTATCCAACTATTGACATTACTTATACAATGCACATGCAAAACGTTGTGTAAATAAAATATATATGCATTACCTGATGTGCCATCCATTTATCACCCATGCAGCTCTATTTGTGGGCTTTGTAGATACGAATATTGCGATACGGGAAGGAGAAAATACCAGAGTATGTCTTCGCGTCCTTGACCCGCCTCCTACCATCATCATCAGTGAAGCATTCAAGTTGCAAATAAACCTTCAAACAACATGTAAGGCAATATTTTGATATGGCTCTTATTTAAATTTTATTTTTTTTGCCGGGTTGGGTTGAGCTAAGGTGGACCGGGGAAAAAACAAACTAACTGCACTAAAGCATGAAATTCAATCTTGTCTAGTCAAATCATTTATAATTCCTGCCATCAGGGCTCTTATCTAATTATACGAGCAAGATAAGTCTAACTTTAATTTTAAAACCTTTCATTTACAGGCTTGATGAAACAAAACGAACTTAAAATACTTACATTGCTTGGGTTTTGTGTGGGGGGTGGGGTGGGGGTGGGGGTGGGGGTGGGCAGAGGCAAGTTATGAGACCTTCTTGTATCACTGCATCACAGCTGGGTTTGATATGATACATATTCAGTCAATATGCCATCTCTTAGCCCCTCCTCCCATTTAACGCTCATCTAATGTGCACCTATTTGAAACAGGAACAGCAATGCTCAACAGAGATGCCATATCTCCTTCCTCGTGTTTCATGAATGTGCATTTTTTATCTTTCCTACTTTCCTACATGCAGCTCTACTTCACACTGTTGCTCCTACCAACATAATCTCTGACTCATTCAACAACACCTCCAGGGAGTGGTGTTTCATTGCCAGTACTAATGACAACAATATGTATGAAAAGGCAGAGTCTGTGATATACACAGCTTCTGTGCTCAACCAGGCCGCGACTAGATTAGCTGGATTTGAGGCTGGTATTGGGTCAGACCTAGTGGTTGTGTCTCCATCATCACTGACACTCACAATCGTGAACATTAATGGTAAATTGGAGGGGGCGGGGGGGGGGGGGAGGGAGGGGGGAGGGGGATAGATTACCTGCCATCTTCCATCATGAAATGCATTTCTTCAGCTGTACACGCCAGGCTTGCATGCAGCAGGAGCTTAACTAGCATATTGGAAACTTGAGATTATGCTGTTCTGAGTGTTGTTCTATTTAGTGGAAGAATACAATGTAGCTTTAAAATATTTCATGGCCTGTGTTTCTGTAGCTCTATAAAGTCATGAGAAACTATAGTTGTGTTTTTCACTTCCAGTATGCAATGTTGCCCATGCATAAACTACTTGCTCTCTTTAATGTCAAAATTCGCTTGCCATTCATTGATCCTAGCTCTTTTCGCGGGTTTTGTGAATACGAGTATTATGGCTCGGGAAGGTGACAATACCAGAATATGCCTCCGTGTTTTCAACCCACCTCCTGCTGTCATCATCAGTGAAGCATTCAGGTTGCAGATAAATCTTCAAGCAACATGTAAGGCCTCAAATTGTGTACCATTACAAATGGTCTTAATTCTTTTTTTCAATTGTGAATTTGGGATCAGTCATATTCAATAATTGCTGATACATAAGGATTGTTGCATTGTGCAAGTGAAGTGTAAATTTAATTTTTAAACCTAGAATAAACCAAAATAAAATTGCCTACATTGCTTTGTGTGTGTGTATGTGTGTGCGTGTGTGTGTGTGTGTGTGTGTGTGTGCGTGTCTGTGTTTGTATCTGTGTGAGGGGGAAAATAGTGTTACAAGGGTTTCTGATATCATTGCCTCACAGGTAGGGCTAATATGAATCTTCGTAGCAGCGCTGTTCCTATAGACCTTATGCTCAAAACAATGAATTTCATTTATTTGGACTGATGGTATGTCCGTTGCTCCTTTTGAGGACACAGGTGGCTTTTATATTGCATGGAGGAATACGGTTAACCAATTCAAGGCCAGCATAATTCATCGTGTTGTGCATAAGGTCTACAGTGTATGGAAAAAAAAAAGGCACACATTTGATGAGCATCTACGGTATTGGATAATAAGATGCACCTATATCTTTCCTAGCTCTACTTCACACTGTCGCTCCTACCATCATAATCTCTGACTCATTCAACAACACCTCCAGGGAGTGGTGTTTCATTGCCAGTACTAATGACAACAATGTGTATGAAAAGGCAGAGTCTGTGATATACACAGCTTCTGTGCTCAACCAGACCGCGACAAGATTAGCTGGATTTGAGGCTGGTGTTGGATCAGACCTAGTGGTTGTGTCTCCATCATCACTGACACTCACAATTGTGAACGTTGATGGTAAGGTTAGGGCGGTAGGGGTTTTATGTGTGCATGTGTGCATAACCTGTCAGCTTGGGTGTGCATCTCCCTGCAGCTGTGCACATTGGGTTTGCGCAGCAGGAGTATAATGTATTGGAAACTCGAGGTTACGCTGCTCTGAGTGTTCTCCTATTGAGTGGGAACATTAATGATGCAGTCACGTTGCGCCTCAGAACGATTGAAAATTCAGCTTTGGGTGAGATTTTTGTTATAATGCTATGCGCAAGTGTATGTCTGTACTTATGTATGTACGTATGTGGGTGTACATGTGTAGCATCCATGTATGCACCTGCATTCTGATCATACTGTGTTGTGTTTTGGGGAGGCATAGAGGCAATACGCTATGAATTACATCTAAATGAAGAGGTTTCATCATTCATATATATGTATGGATGCATGTGCATATCCTTTCCAATCCTAGCCTATCAATTATACATGTATGTGGGATTGTTCCAGTAAAGGGACCTAACGCATGTTTTTTTCAGGATTTCAAATTTTTTTATATTCTAGAAGTATGAAATGTTCTCTACACATTGCATCTTACCCACTGAGAATCAGAGTATCTGTCATGGAGCTGCAAGGCACTGAAATTTTAATTAGCCATACATTTCAACGCAAGTGTTACATTTCTATTGCACATATTTTTATAATGTATGCGCTAGGTCCCATTTCGCAGAAATGATCCCATATATGGGTGAGGCCTGAACACTCACCCCTTTTCTTTTCCATTCTGATGACAGCTGGAATCAACTACATCGCAAGAGACATTAACCTTGCCTTCAACGGCAGCACGGCAAGTGTGTCCATACAGCTATTGGTTACAACTGCGTGTGGGACCACGAGATGCTTCTTCGCGCAGCTCTCACTAGCGGACCAAGTGCCTCTGGTTACTATTGCACCTAACACTGCAAAGATATGCATCACAAAGGGTAAGTTGGAGGACGAAAGAATGTTCTTGAACAAGAGGGACATCACATTCAAGCGTTGTGCTTTATTTTCCTCCCCTGCCATACCAACATCACTACCAAAACCACTCCCTTTTTGGGTTATGGTGGATGCTCAGCCAGTTGCAGCATTTGGATATCCGACCAAGTATCTGATGATCCCCTCTTCATCGTGCATCCGGCTCCCACCTCCACATCCACCTCAACCAATGCCCCTCAGCCGCCTCCTCCCGCTCTGTGCTACGAAATTCTTGGAAAGCCGAATTTCATTTTCAACATGGTCTCCACCCATTGCACGTCAGTTAACGCTCTTTATTCATCACTAGATGGTCAGAGAAATGTCATCAGCACATTGGGCCTGTTGGCAGTGGACAACAGTGGGGTGTGTGTGAGGGTGGAGGTGGGAGCAGGTGATTGTGTGCCAACAGTGGGCAGAGCCAGACTGAGTTCCCAGTACAATCAGAACGGAGTTAGCGTGACATGGTCGAAGGGATTGGTGAATATCGGAGTGCCAGACTGCAGCCATGGAAACATGGTTGTGAGCGTTTCGTGCAATGTGATTGGCAGCCGAGCGATCTTGGGCATCAACGTGATGAGACAATTGGACCATCATCCTGGGTCTCATGGACTTCTTGGTAAGGCACTCTTGTGCAGCTTTTGTTCATATCACGCCATTACTTTGACACTTCCATTGAGGCCAAATGATTGGCCAAGCCACAACAGTACCACAGACATTAATATCTCTGGCCCCATGGTACTGAAATTGTGGCATTTTCTTCTTGCGTGTGATTTCGATGTCTGACATTTGACTTTCACCGCACACACTGCCTGCAAACCTTCTTGTGGCTTTGTGTGACCACATTCGTATGTGCAAGTCCATTGTATGCATGTTTATATGTGTGTGTGTACGTGTTTATGTTTGTGTGTGTGCGTGTTTATATGTTTGTGTGTGTACGTGTTTATATGTTTGTGTATGTGTTTATATGTTTGTGTGTGCGTGTTTATATGTTTGTGTGTGTACGTATTTATATGTTTGTGTGTGCGTGTTTATATGCTTGTGTGTATGTGTTTATGTTTGTGTACGTGTTTATATGTTTGTGTGTGTGACATGTTTATGTGTGCACATCGATGTGTATGTATGTATGTGTGTATGTAATGTATGTGTGTGTGTGTATGTGTGTGTGTGTGTGTGTATGTATGTATGTATGTATGTATGTATGTATGTATGTATGTGTGTATGTGTGTATGTATGTATGTATGTATGTATGTATGTATGTATGTATGTGTGTCATGTGCATCATGTGTTTACCGTGCACGCACGGAAAAAACGCAGGTCAGTTCTGGGATGCAACAGTCGCCATCAGACCCTACACTGGGCGTGTCCCTGTTGAGTTCGCCAACGACAGTCTGTATATCCTAGACGTCTCGGGCACCGGGGGTGCCAACAGGCAGTTCCTCGGGAGCAAGTTCGAGAGGACTTGGGATCTCAGCGAGACCACGTGTTACTACTGCGGGAATATTCAGGGGGGGCGGAGCCACATCGTCACTGCTTATGACGATGCCGTCATCGAAGGGACCTTTATGGATTACGTCACCGAAGGGATCTTCAGTCCGAGTTTCAAGTTCTCCCGCTTCGATCTAAATCAATGTTCTGGAGTCTTCGTGTAATGCAGCTATGTGTATTTAGTGTACCATAGAGCTGTGGTACGTGTAAGAATTCTTGCTAGTTTATAATCTGGCTGTGCCCTTGGAATAATGAAACTGAATCACTCGTACTTCACCTTATACAGCCGAGCACGTGACTATTACATTAGCATAGTCTCGCATGTAGTTCGTAATTCAACGAGGAGACAAGTAAAGACAAAATAAATAGAGCTAATGGAATATCGTTAATCCCATTGGAGATGCACGGAATATGGAGCATTGGAGCTTCCAAACTGTATAGTGAGGGTAGCAAGCTGTGACATTTGGAGGTCTGGGGCCGAGGCTATCGTCTAACTAAATATATATAGTAAAGTATTGATTCATTTCCCTTTGTGTTGAACTAGCAATTGCATGTTGCGAGCAATGCATAAGCAGAGATATGATTGGTAAACAATTTTTTACAAATGGCTGAAGCCAAATGTTAGTGTGAAGTGGCAACCACTTTATGCTGAAGTTTAGCAATTGCCTTTCTCCCCCCCCCCCCCCCCCCTCCCCAATGCATACTATTCGTGCGCGATTGCAATAAAGCCTCATTGCTAATTAGGCTCCGGTCAGCAGTGAATAAGATAAAAGGCGTTTTCACGTTGTTCAATATACTAATTATAAGTCATATACGGCGCGCGCGCTGAATCAAAAATGAAGACAGTGTTGAGTTGCTATCTGGTCGTAGCAGCCTTGGCACTTACGCTATCCAAGACGGCTCAAGGTGAGTTCTTTTAGTTTGTGAGGAAAGCGTGACGTCACTGGCCACTATCACGCGCGAGAGCAATTGTATTTGGCGGGGATGGCCCTTTCGAACATGCGCTCCCATTACACACGGGAAGACGCCACACTCTCAACTATACACAGTAATTCTTATCGTAAAGAGTGTGTCACTATACCTTCTATAACGTTTAGGGTTGGACACAGAACCATCGGCAAGTACAGCAATAGGAGGTACTTTTACTGTGTACACTCGCTAATTCATTTATTTAGTCACGTGATGATCAAGTCGTGTGACTGGGAAAGGAAAGGGAGATGACAGCGCTCATCCAATTCCACCAACATGGCTTGTATGTGGCTTGTATGTGGCTAGCTAAGTTGGTGCAGCTTCCAGTAGCCATGCATCTGAGGAGGAGGGGAGGGGAGGGGAGTGGTAACTTTCTTTCTCAAGAGAAACGAGGGATGGTGCCTTCTGTAGCTCCATTACTTTATGCACCTCTCATTTCCCCTTCCCATAACCTTGTTATGCTTGTAGGTAATTCTTGTAACCATTCATGTTTACATTGTGTGTGTACATGGGTTTCCCATGATGCAGTAGTGAGAAGGGATGTGAGATGCCAACATTGAATGGAAGTGGTGCACTTATCCGTGCCACTGCACTCACCTCACCATCCTCCCCTTCTGACCTGACCTCCACCCTCCCCTTCCTCACCTCCCTCCCCTTCCCACTCCACCTCCTCACCTCCCTCCCCTTCCCACTCCACCTCCCTCCCCTTCCCATTCCACCTCCTCACCTCCCTCCCCTTCCTATTCCACCTCTCCCCTTCCCACTCCACCTCCCTCCCCTTCCCATTCCACCTCCTCTCCTCCCTCCCCTTCCTATTCCACCTCCTCACCTCCCTCCCCTTCCCACTCCACCTCCTCACCTCCCTCCCCTTCCTATTCCACCTCCTCACCTTCCTCCCCTTCCCATTCCACCTCCTCACCTCCCTCCCCTTCCCATTCCACCTCCTCCCCTCCCTCTCATCACTCCACCTCCTCACCTCCCTCCCCTTCCCACTCCACCTCCTCACCTCCCTCCCCTTCCCACTCCACCTCCTCACCTCCCTCCCCTTCCCACTCCACCTCCTCACCTCCCTCCCCTTCCCACTCCACCTCCTCACCTCCCTCCTCTTCCCACTCCACCTCCTCACCTCCCTCCCCTTCTCACTCCACCCCTCCTCACCTCCCTCCCCTTCCACTCCACCTCTCTCACCTCCCCCCTTCCCACTCCCCCTCCTCACCTCCCTCCCCTTCCCACTCCACCTCCTCACCCCCTCCCCTTCCCACTCCACCTCCTCACCCTCCCTCCCCTTCCCACTCCATCTCCTCACCTCCCTCCCCTTCCCACTCCACCCCCTCACCTCCCCCCCTTCCCACTCCACCTCCTAACCTCCCTCCCCTTCCCACTCCACCTCCTCACCTCCCTCCCCTTCCCACTCCACCTCCTCACCTCCCTCCCATCACTCCACCTCCTCACCTTCCTCCCCTTCCCACTCCACCTCCTCACCTCCCTCCCACTCACTCCACCTCCTCACCTCCCTCCCTTCCCACTCCACCTCCTCACCTCCCCTCCCACTCCACCTCCTCACCTCCCTCCCATCACTCCACTCCTCACCTCCCTCCCCTTCCCACCTCCAACTCCCACCTCCCTCCCTTCCCACTCCAACTCCTCACCTCCCTCCCATCACTCCCCTCCTCACCTCCTCCCCTTCTCACTCCAACTCCTCACCTCCCTCCCATCACTCCACCTCCTCACCTCTCTCCCATCACTCCATCACTCCACCTCCTCACCTCCCTCCCATAACTCCACCTCCTCACCTCCCTCCCATCACTCCAACTCCTCACCTCCCTCCCCTTCCATTCCACCTCCTCACCTCCCTCCCCTTCCCACTTCCACCTCCTCACCTCCCTCCCCTTCCCATTCCACCTCCTCACCTCCCTCCCATCACTCCACCTCCTCACCTCCCTCTCCTTCCCACTCCACCTCCTCACCTCCCTCCCCTTCCTATTCCACCTCCTCACCTCCCTCCCCTTCCCATTTCACCTCCTCACCTCCCTCCCCTTCCCATTCCACCTCCTCCCCTCCCTCTCATCACTCCACCTCCTCACCTCCCTCCCCTTCCCACTCCACCTCCTCACCTCCCTCCCATCACTCCACCTCCTCACCTCCCTCCTCTTCCCATTCCACCTCCTCCCCTCCCTCCCATCACTCCACCTCCTCACCTCCCTCCCATCACTCCACCTCCTCACCTCCCTCCCCTTCCCATTCCACCTCCTCACCTCCCTCCCCTTCCCATTCCACCTCCTCACCACCCTTGCTAAGTAGATCTCTAAAATGATATCAAGAGAAAATATGATTGACTGTTGGGTAGAAGGAAGGTGTGAGTGTGTGTGTACATGTGTAGTGTGTGTATTCACCGTGTGCAAGTGATGCATTCGGATGACCACATTGTTTTGTCTCGGGTGCTTTATAACCTAGAGAGCGTACTGCCCAATTGGCAGTCATGTGACCATGGTCCCCAGGCCCAGAGCTTTCATGTAACCATGGTCTCCAGGCCCAAAGCTTTGTTTGACCATGGTCCCCAGGCCCAAAGCTGTCATGTGATCATAGTAGCCAGGCCCAAAGCCTTTCATGTGACCTTGGTCCCCAGACCCAAAGCTGTCATGTGACCTTGGTCCCCAGACCCAAAGCTGTCATGTGACCTTGGTCCCCAGACCCAAAGCTGTCATGTGACCAATTCCAGCACCAACCACTAGTGGCTCATCAGTGTGCCTGCAATGTACCTTACACTGATTCCCACACAAGGGATGATGTGCTGGCCATTGAAATAATGTCATGTTCCCACATGCAATGAACCATTACATTGACATATGGCGACAGATTACATGTCATTCATGCCAAAGAGCTCTTATTGTAATGTTGAATGTGCTCCAGATGTGACTAACAATCCCTCATTGGAGGTGTGGCCCATTGATTGTTTAGTCCCTCTACAGGACATACCAGTTCTGATGTGTTTAGTCCCTCTACAGGACATACCAGTTCTGATGTGTTTAGTCCCTCTACAGGACATGGTGTGTTTAGTTCCTCTACAGGACATGCCAGTTCTGGTGTGTTTAGTTCCTCTACAGGACATACCAGTTCTGATGTGTTTAGTCCCTCTACAGGACATACCAGTTCTGATGTGTTTAGTCCCTCTACAGGACATACCAGTTCTGGTGTGTTTAGTTCCTCTACAGGACATGCCAGTTCTGATGTGTTTAGTCCCTCTACAGGACATGCCAGTTCTGGTGTGTTTAGTTCCTCTACAGGACATGCCAGTTCTGATGTGTTTAGTCCCTCTACAGGACATGCCAGTTCTGATGTGTTTAGTTCCTCTACAGGACATACCAGTTCTGATGTGTTTAGTCCCTCTACAGGACATGGTGTGTTTAGTCCCTCTACAGGACATGGTGTGTTTAGTTCCTCTACAGGACATTGGCGTAGGATCGTCTGAGTAGCTTGAAAGGTCCATTCACTACATCTTCCAGAGCTATGCCTTTCGTCCCGATATAAAACATAACATTTAAACACTTGTGTCTGGTCTTGCAGTCTTTCTCAAAGTCCCAAAAGAATGTGCGTGGCAGGTGACTTGAAATATGTGGTCACGTAGAATCAAACTACTCGCTATGTGGGTGTAGTAAGGATTGCAATTGAGACACATTGGATGGGGAGGAGAGATCACAGCAGAAAAGAGCATAGGGGAGTAACTTCTGAGGTACAGACGAGTACAGATGAGGTGCATATGGGTACAGATGAGGTGCATATGGGTACAAATGGGGTATAGAAGGTATGCACATTGTCAAAGGGAGGATATGTGCCCCACTGATAGGAGTTTCTACTGAGTATGTGTATATTCTGAAAGAGCCGATCGATCTCCTAATGTGGTCAAAGCCCCTGATACAGGCTTGCCGCTCTGTGAATTAATGTAGCTGACACATGGGCAACAGCTGGACGACCTTTGATAGAAGCCACACATGATATGATGTCTACTTGTTGTCCATGGGGGTGCGGTGTATGCATTGTTTAGCTTGGGAGGGATGTCAGCCTTTTTAGTGTCATGGACTGGTCACATGGTTTGTCATGTGCTGGTCACATGCCTTGCTGGTGCCTTACCTGACCAATATGGGTAGCACCAATAGGGCTTGTGTGTACACCTTAATTTACATTTATCCAGCATTGCAACAGACTAATGGGGTGTAATTGCTGGAGATGTTGTGTCTCTTTATGGTGGATTTAGAATTAGTGGACTAAACTTACTTTTGGAATGGGTTCAGTCAAGACAAACATAACCAAACCTTCACCAATTCACAAATTGCTTGTCGTGATTGTCCAGGGCAGTATAGGATGTTCCAAACCTTTGGAACTTGTGTGTGATGATAGTATTGTGCTTACATTATGTGCCTTGTAGAATTGGTGCATGATCTGTGGTGTACTGTGCTCATTCCATTTACATAGAGGGCATGTGCGCCTCACACACCTGAGGGCGTGTGAGGCACACACACCTGAGCCCTCACTCACATAGAGGGCATGTGAGGCACACACACCTGAGCCCTCACTCACATAGAGGGCATGTGAGGCACACACACCTGAGCCCTCACTTGATCAAAGCACTAGTGAAGCACTCCAATTAGGAAGGTTTTTGGAAAGAAGTTCATTTTTGGACATAACATACTTGTATGGGGCAGGTAACACTCTTTTAGACAGCTAGTCACAATTTGTTAGCCAAAACAGTTACCTTGTCTTGAGCAATAACACCCGTAACCACAGCAACCATTTATTCGATGCTGCTCTAGGCAGGCATTTCTCTCGTCCCTAGTCCATTCATCAAGCCATGGAACATGTCACACCATAAGGCACTGTTGGGCACATGAGTCACACCCACACACCTGTACAAACACGCTGGTGTGTGATTAGTCACATGAGTCCTGTACTGGATGACACTCTGGCCAAAAGCAAGCTAGCTAAGTCACCAGGTGTGCAACTGACTTTAAGCACTTTGCGCGTGTGCATGTGTGTGAGTACGTGTGAGTGTGTGTATGTGTGTATGTGTGAGAGTGTGTATGTGTGAGAGTGTGTGTGTGTGAGTACGTGTGAGTGTGTGTATGTGTGTACGTGTGAGAGTGTGTATATGTGAGAGTGTATATGTGTGAGAGTGTGTATGTGAGTATGTGTGAGAATGTGTGTCTTTGTGCGTATATGTGAGAGTGTGTGTGTGAGTGTGTGTGTGGGTGTGAGTGTATGTGAGAGTGTGTATGTGTGAGTGTGTGTGTTTGTATGTGTATGCGACTGTGTGTGTGTGTGTGTGTGTGTGTGTGTGTGTGTGTGTGTGTGTGTGTGTGTGTGTGTGTGTGTGTGTGTGTGTGTGTGTGTGTGTGTGTGTCAGCACACAGAGTGCTGATACTGTACGTGGTGTTGAGGGAAAAAAATGGACCTCCATCTGTGTGAGGTCACATCAGGCTGCACCTGATACCTACATTTGTGATAGTGGGTGTGGGTGGGTGTGGTTCAAAACACTGCACTGATGTTCTTTGGGAGTTGTTTGTGTTGAAAGCCGAAACGTTTTGTATAACAAAACTTACTGTTGTTCCTGATGGCATGGTTCCTTAGCAACCACAATGTTGTGTTCCCCATGGTATGGGGAGGCATATTTCAATGGGAGGAAGGTTGCATGGGGGGGAATACAGTATGTGATGGCACCTTCCATGTCCTCACCCCATGTCCCCATCCCATGTCCTCATTCCTCACCCCATGTCCCCATCCCATGTCCTCATGTCCCCACCCCATGTCTCCATCCCATGCCCTCATGTCCCCACCCCATGTCTCCATCCCATGCCCTCATGTCCCCACCCCATGTCTCCATCCCATGTCCTCACCCCATGTCCTCATGTCCCCACCCCATGTCCTGTGCACCTTATCCGCCCACTCTCCCCACCTCATGTCTGACCAGGGTTCTGTGCTAGACACTATCAAGGGTGCTGTGACTTCACTGCACACAACTGCTCTGTTGAGGGAGGCTGCTACTGTGACCAGCTCTGTCACTGGTACGGCGACTGCTGTGACAACATTACTGATGTGTGCCCATCAGGTAGAGGATGTGTGTGTGTGTGTGTGTGTGTGTGTGTGTGTGTGTGTGTGTGTGTGTGTGTGTGTGTGTGTGTGTGTGTGTGTGTGTGTGTGTGTAATGAATGCATATTTATGGTTGCATACATCCTCCCCTCTCTCCCTTCCCTCCCCTCTCCTTCCTCCCCTCCCCCCCTCTCCTTCCCCTCCCCCCTCTCCTTCCCCTCCCCCCTCTCCTTCCCCTCCCCCCTCTCCTTCCCCTCCCCCCTCTCCTTCCCCTCCCCCCTCTCCTTCCCCTTCCCCCTCTCCTTCCCCTCCCCCTCTCCTTCCCCTCCCCCCTCTCCTTCCCCTCCCCCCTCTCCTTCCCCTCCCCCCTCCCCTCTCCTACAGGTGCTAACAGTAGTGTGGTCACAGGCAACTGGACAGCTGCAGAGATTACCAACAGTGTCATTGTGGTGATGGCTGATCAGAGCAAGGTATGTGACCAGACCTGTGTGATGCCAAGGTGTTCCCCCTTCCCTTCTCTCTCCTCCTCACCCCTTCTCCTCTCCCTCCTCACATCCTCCTCTCCTCCATCCTCCTCTCCCTCCTCTCCCTCCATCCTCCTCTCCCTCCCATCCTCCTCTCCCTCCTCTCCCTCCCATCCTCCTCTCCCTCCTCTCCCTCCCATCCTCCTCTCCCTCCTCTCCCTCCCATCCTCCTCTCCCTCCTCTCCCTCCCATCCTCCTCTCCCTCCCATCCTCCTCTCCCTCCTCTCCCTCCCATCCTCCTCTCCCTCCTCTCCTCCCATCCTCCTCTCCCCTCCTCTCCCTCCCATCCTCCTCTCCCTCCTCTCCCTCCCATCCTCCTCTCCCTCCTCTCCCTCCCATCCTCCTCTCCCTCCCATCCTCCTCTCCCTCCTCTCCCTCCCATCCTCCTCTCCCTCCTCTCCTCCCATCCTCCTCTCCCTCCTCTCCCTCCCATCCTCCTCTCCTCCTCTCCCTCCCATCCTCCTCTCCCTCCTCTCCCTCCCATCCTCCTCTCCCTCCTCTCCCTCCCATCCTCCTCTCCCTCCTCTCCCTCCCATCCTCCTCTCCCTCCTCTCCTCCCATCCTCCTCTCCCTCCTCCCTCCCGTCTCCCTCCTCCCCTTCTCCCCTCCCCTCCTCATCCTCCCAACTTCCCAGACTTCCTCATACCTTCTCCCCCTTCTCCCTCCTCCCCTCCCTTTCTCCCACCTCCCTTCCCTTTCTCCCTCCTCCCCTCCCTTTCTCCCTCCTCCCCATCCTCATTTAACCACACTAATCTCTAGGTATTGCGTAAGGCTGTGGAGTTGCGTGACATAGCTGCTCAAGCCGTCAGTGACTGGTGTGACAGCCGTCCGTGTGCCTCCTATGCCAACGGGTAAGCAATACGCACTGGGTGGTGGGGTTTTATTAGAGCACAGACTAACTTGCCTGAAGCGGTCAGGATTGTTCAGTCAGTATATATATGGGAGGCATGCAAATACAGAGGGTGGTGGGTAAATGCATGCGAAGAATAGAGACATAAAGGTTGGACCATCCCAGTACGAATTGCAATGAAGAGGTGACTGCCATATAGGGTACGCGGTGTATCTTGATCATAAATGGGAGTAGGAGATTAACGAGAGGTGGGCGTTTATTAGAATGGAATGTCAATACTGGTGATTAAGTAGAATGGAGTGGTGGTGTGGATTGATTAGAATGGAATTATGGAGTTTTGGGGATTAATTAGAATGGAGTTGTGGGCATTAATTAGAATGGAGAGGTGGGGATTAATAAGAATGGAGAGGTGGGATTGATAAGAATGGAGAGGTGGGATTGATTTGAATGGGGTAAGCAGGGGGGGGGGGGGGGGGAGAATTATAGATATGTACTGAGTACATGTATGCAAAATAAACCATAGAAATCTTTGCTGAGAAAGGAAATCATTTGACAGTTGGGGAAATTTGTTGTTTTCAGCTCTCCAGGTACTAGTGTGGAGACAACAGGATACAATGTTACCATAACTAGTGTCTTGAGGAACTCACCAAACACTTCTCAAGTGGTCTTATATGTTACCGCTGACAACAGCTCAGTCGTGTCAGCAGTAGATGTAGTGGAGGCATTGAAGGTAAGTCTGGGGACTATTGTAACCAGGAAAGTTATAGTGGGGGGTATGCTGAGGTATACTGGAGTATACTGGTGTACTGAGCTGTACTGGAGTACACTGGTGTACTGAGCTGTACTGGAGTACACTGGTGTACTGAGGTATACTGGAGTATCCTGTAGTGTTAGTACACCCCATGGGTGTAGTGTTAGTTAGTACACCCCCATGGGTGTAGTGTTAGTTAGTACACCCCCATGGGTGTAGTGTTAGTTAGTACACCCCCATGGGTGTAGTGTTAGTTAGTACACCCCCATGGGTGTAGTGTTAGTGTACACCCCCATAGGTGGAGAACAGCTTGCCAGTGCCTTTGGGTACAACTATTTTTCATTACTTCTGGACACTGGCGGGGTACTCAGTGGGCTGCTTTTACCAAAGAAGGGTACTCTTTAAAGTAGTGTAGCCTTTTCGTAACGAAAGCATCAGTGCTGGAACCAATCACACACAAATATTGCATGCACAGCTTGCTTCCACGTGAGATGCAATAACTTTAATTTCACCCCAAAGCCATATCTCCAAAGCCATATCTCCAAAGCCATATCTCCAAAGCCATATCTCCAAAGCCATATCCCCAAAGCCATATCATCTTTTGATATGTACATGTATAGTAGAAAATTGAATATGTCTTAAGGTGGAAGGCCACTAGAGTGGTGAAGTGCTTATGTCTTAAGGTGGAAGGCCACTAGAGTGGTGGAGTGCTTATGTCTTAAGGTGGAAGGCCACTAGAGTGGTGGAGTGCTTATGTCTTAAGGTGGAAGGCCACTAGAGTGGTGGAGTGCTTACATGTATGTCTTAAGGTGGAAGGCCACTAGAGTGGTGGAGTGCTTATGTCTTAAGGTGGAAGGCCACTAGAGTGGTGGAGTGCTTATGTGTCTTGAAAGAGAAGGTGGTTCATTGTGTCTGCAGCTCAAGTTATGAAGATGCATGACGTACAGCGTAGCCAGTCTACACACAGTACCCTCCTGTACACTGGTACAGCGTAGCCAGTCAACACACTGTACCCTCCTGTACACTGGTACAGCGTAGCCAGTCTACACACAGTACCCTCCTGTACACTGGTACAGCGTAGCCAGTCTACACACAGTACCCTCCTGTACACTGATTGCATAGACACTTCTGTGCCAGGCTGTGACTCATTGTTCTTTGGACAGTGTTCGAATTACTTAGCAGTGTTGTATTGTTCCATTTGATAATATAGACTACATGCCAAGTTCTATTTTTTTTTAAATTGTACCCTACTGCAACTTCATGTGCTTTCTCATGAAGGAGTCTAATCCTCCCTCTCCACCTTCCCCTCCTCCTCTCCCTTCCCCTCCTCCCTCCACCTTCCCCCTCCTCCCTCTCCACCTTCCCCCTCCTCCCTCTCCACCTTCCCCCTCCTCCCTCTCCACCTTCCCCCTCCTCCCTCTCCACCTTCCCCTCCTCCCTCTCCACCTTCCCCCTCCTCCCCTCTCCTCCCTCTCCACCTTCCCCCCCTCCTCCTCTCCACCTCCCCCTCCTCCCATCCACCTTCCCCTCCTCCCTCTCCACCCCCCCTGACCTCCATCTCCACCTTCCCTCCCCTTCTCCCTCCCACCTTCCCCCTCCCGCCCCCTCTCACCTTCCCCTTCCCCTCCTCCCTCTCCACCTTCCCCTCCTCCCTCTCCACTTCCCCCTCCTCCCTCTCCACCTTCCCCCTCCTCCCTCTTCCACCTTCCCCCTCCTCCCTCTCCACCTCCATCCCGCCTCCTCTCCCCTTCCCCCTCCTCCCTCTCCACATTCCACCTCCTCCCTCTCCACACTTCCCTCCCTCCCCTCCTCCCTCTCACCTTCCTCCCCTCCTCCCTCTCCACCTCCCCCTCCTCCCTCTCCACCTCCCCCCCTCTCCTGCCCCTCCACCTTCCCCTCCTCCTATCACCCCTTCCTCCTCCCCTCCACCTTTCCCCCTCCTCCTCCCTCTCGCACCTTCCTTATCCTCCCGCTTCCCTCACCATCTTCCCCCTCCCCTCTCCCACCTTCCCCCTCCTCCCTCTCCCCCTTCCCCTCCTCCCTCTCCACCCTCCCTCCCCCTCCACCTCCCTCTCCCTCCACCTCCCCCCTCCTCTCCTCTCCCCTTCCCCCTCCCTCCCTCCTCCCTCTCCACTCCCCCTCCTCCCTCTCACCTTCCCCATCCTCCCTCTCTACCGTCCCCCTACTCCCGTTCTCCTCCCTTTCCTGCTCCCAGGCTAACAGCAGTGCTCATCTGAAGGTGCAGTTTGTGGTTTATGACATCAGGGTTGCCTCTTCCCCATCAGGGAATGACATCAACTCCTCGTCCGAAGTATCAACATCAACATCCGAATCCATCCCAGTATCGTCCATAGAATCCTCATCACCACTGGTGCTCACCTCATCACCACTGGTGCTCACCTCATCACCACTGGTGCTCACCTCATCACCACTGGTGCTCACCTCATCACCACTGGTGCTCACCTCGTCATCACTGGTGCTCACCTCATCACCACTGGTGCTCACCTCATCACCACTGGTGCTCACCTCGTCGTCACTGGTGCTCACCTCGTCATCACTGGTGCTGTCAATAATACAACCATCAGTTTCAGCAACGGAATTACCTATCTCTTCTTCATCACCAGACCTTTCATTCACACCATCCTCCTCATCCTCACCATCCCTAGTGACTCCATTGGCACCATCACCATCACAGTCTGGTCACACTGCACCTGGAAGCCCCACAGCTGCTCCGGCATCAAATGAACTCGACAGCCAGGTCATTGGGTTGATAGTGGGAGGAGCTGTGGGCGGGGCTCTGATCAGTGTGATGATAGTGGTTGTGGTCATCACAAGTTTTGTTCGGTGAGTCCTCAAAGGTCACCTTTCCTCCACTTGCCTTATCAAACTCCTCCCCCCCATTAACCCACATGTTAAAATCACAAATCCATTATGTCCCTCACATGACTTCGAGTCCCCAGTCCTCACACAACCCCATTCGTCCTATTCCCTAGTCCCATACTTACCTTGTTCATATTACCTTAACCTCTCCTGTTTCGCATTCACCTTTCTTTCCTTGCCCCTCCCTTCTTCCCACCTCCTCCTTTTCTTCCCCCCCTACCCCCTCCTTTCTTCCCTCCTGCCTTCCCTCCTGCCTTCCCTCCTCCTGCCTTCCCTCCCTCCTGCCTTCCCCTCCCTCCTGCTTTCCCTCCTTCCCTCCCTCCTTCCCTCCCTCCTTCCCTCCCTCCCTCCCTCTCCCTCCTTCCCTCCCTCCTTCCCTCCCTCCCTCCTGCTTTCCCCTCCTTCCCTCCTTCCCTCCCTCCTGCTTCCCTCCTTCCCTCCCTCCTTCCCTCCCTCCTTCCCCCCTCCCTCCCTCCTTCCTTCCTTCCCTCCTTCCCTCCCTCCGCCTTCCCTCCCTCCCTTCTTCTTCCCTCCTTCCCTCCCTCCCTCCCGCCCTCCTTTCTTCCCTCCTTCCCTCCCTCTCTCTCTTTCTTCCTCCCTCTGCCTTCCTCCTGCCTCCCTTCCCCCTCCCCCCTCCTGCCTTCCCTCCTTCCTTACATCCTCTCCCTCCTTTCTACCTTCCTCCCTCCCCCTCTCTCCCATATGTGCTTTTGGTTTGTCTAGCCGTCTCAAGGCCAAGCATGAGCAGTATCGGGAGATCTCCTTCACACAATATCCATTGTCAGAAGACGAGGGAGTAAAAGTGAAGCCAAAGAAGAAAGGAAAGCTTGTCATGGATTATGAAAAAACTGGAATCAGAGTTGTTTACTAAATGCTAAGACCAATGCTGTGTATATTGCTGGCCAACCTGTTAGCTCTCAGCAGTCAATTATTGCATTCATACTATTGTACACTAATTAAACCTTAAAGGAATGGTGAAGTAAAATACAATGACACCATATTGATGTGTGTGTGTGTGTGTGTGTGTGTGTGTGTGTGTGTGTGTGTGTGTGTGTGTGTGTGTGTGTGTGTGTGTGTGTGTGTGTGTGTGTGTGTGTGTGTGTGTGTGTGTGTGTGTGTGTGTGTATGCCCATAATACGAACTTGTCTTTCTTACATTAGCTAACTGTTGCGAAGAGGAACGTTTATGTTCTCATTCAGGGTTAGATGAGATCGCTCCTACTCGTTCTGTAATTTCAACATACATGTAGCAACCAGCTCGCATGCATGTGTAATCATCTACTCTACGATCTATGGTGTAATCAACACTCTGGTAATGCGATACACATGTGGTTTCCCAACACCCTTTTACTGGGAGTACGTTGCACGCATCCGGTTATCAATACGCTACCGCTGTTAATATCAAATAAAATCCTAAATGTAATTTGTACTGCCAGATACGCATGCAGCAATATTGGAAAGCATTTATGAGAGGAATCAAAAGCACATGCGAATGTATAAATGTAAATGTTCACACAAAATTTCACAACCATTTGTTAGAAGATATACACAGCGAGGCACCCTTCACTCCGCTTAGGCAAACGGCTTCATCTTGGTGCTGGTGACAATCACCGTTCGATTCCTGCGCGTCCCGCACAGACAGCAGCAACACACGCAGCAGCAGCATACCAGCACGCACAGCAGGAGCAGTCCCCCGCCCCCTCCCGCCGTGATCGCGATGAGGACTTCCTTGGAGATGGGCAGCGGCCACGGCTCGTACAGGCACTGACTTGGTTTGGCGAGCCCGCAGCCGCTCCACCCATTGTAAGTGTCTCCAAAGTTGAAATTCTCCAGGCAACAGCCGTACTTGTTGTACGTATTGGTGCAAGTGGATCGAGTGCCGAGAGGGCACAGCGCAGCGTTGCATTCCGCATAAAAGGTCAAGGCGGAGTACAGTCCAGCTGCGCTGGTGAGCAAGGAACAACATGGCTGCCCGTTCGGGGCGGAGGCGCAGTAGAGCTTCAAATCCGTCGTGTCCAAGTTGCACGATTCCATGTACTTTAGGAAAGGGTCGATGCACTGACTCTGGCAAAAAGTCTGGCACGTGCTCGTTAAGAAGGACGAAAAGGACTGTCCGATGGTGTAGCTAGGACAGGCGCTAGGGTAACTAAATTCCGACAGCTTGGATGTACACGATGCGGGAACAGCGGTTGGAATTGTTACTTGCCGCTCGTTCCTGTCCTGATTCTCCGCAACGAGATTGGGCGCTGTACTGGCGGCATGTTGCACAACAGCCACCAACATCAGCAGCGCAAACGCTACGAGTCCCATTTCAAATATGTCTGATTTTTAAAATGGCGTATTTAGCGATAGTCACGGATGTTTGCGCTCGTAGAAATGTTGGAAAGAAAGTTTTGTAAAGTAATATTGAAACGTACATACGTCATCCCATAGCAACCATCCTGACAACATAATGGCCCTTGGAATTTGCAGCTCTACAAGGTACCAACAAGTTTAACAAACTTGGTTACAGTATACGACAATGACCTTTGTTCTTTGCACTATAGCAATCACGTGCTCGGTATACATTTCTGCAGTGTGCCCTGGGACTCGAAAGCGGACCGCTTGAAACGGATATGTCGCACTAAGTGCTTTATACTGGACAAACGGCGCAAAAACGGCTAAAACGCCGACTTTCCAGGTAAAGTTGAGTCCTTAAAGAGCCTTTTTCTTCTTTACCGAAACCGAGAACGATAATTCTGTGGGAGTTGTGTGTCACCAAAGAGTGGCATTTTTACGCGCTTTATACCGTATCGAGTACATGTATACGAGGGGAACGAAATACAGTTACTGCTTTCTCTTTTTTGGTGGTGTTATGTGCGGTGCAGTGCTAAGAGTTAAAAAGTGTTGCTTAACTATGCACAGTAGTTTTTTTTCACTTTGTCGTGCATTGTGTTGTATTGGGAGAGCAGGGTATTGAACTTAGCATGAATAGATTCGGCACCCTGCTCTCCAAGAAGACCACATTGGACTCCTCACCATATAGCAACACCATGTATGTTGCTAGTTGCTCTGTGGTTTCTTTCGAATGTTTGGCAACTTCAAGTTCTGATTTGGCAGCTTGGAGTCTCTGGAGCTGTGCACTATATGTTGTGAAAGTGGAGGAACTCACTCTCTGGTAATGATACTTCCATCTCATCCCTTGCAGCTTGTTAACCTGCAGTTTGTAGCGGTCTAGAGCAACATGGAGATTATATGTGCTATCCCCTGCCATGAAGCAGCAGAATACGCAGGTGTTTAGAACAGAGTTGGGGTGGAACATTTACAATCTGAAACGTTGCCTTAAAAATTCCACCACCACGATCTCCTCAGTCCAAGTTTCACCCAGATTTCATTCTCAGGGATAAATCCACCATGCCATGTAAGTCTGGCACTGCTGTATTGCATTTTACCATTATTTGATAGATAGATAGATTAATTAATGAGATCATTACCTATCTTGTTCTTCCAGTGTTTGAATAATCTTTTGAATGAGATTCGGTACATACACAAGAGGAGCTCCCCGGATTTCCTCTCCACCAGTAGGCATTTTGAATGAAAATGGTGCCACTTCACCTTCAAGGTTGTCGCCAATCATCTCATCAATGATCTTCCGCATTGATACTTCACTTGCTAATGAGACTCCAGATTCCTTCAACAATCTGATATCAATTTAATCAAAAATGCAGGTTAGCCTATATTGATTATGTTATATATGCATATATCATGTACCTTCGAAGGACCCGCATTTTGCTCCATGTTATAGAAACAGCAGCTTTAATTTGCAGGCCTTCACCTGGCCCTATGTCCACTATGCCAGCTTCCTTTATCAAAGCCATTTTATCCTCTCTACTAAGCATGGAGCTTGCCTCCTTATGTAAAAGTGCAGAAGGTTCTCCACCACTAATAACATTCCTAATATTGTTTATCTCTCGACAACGCCCATTGAGTAACTTTGCACATGCAGTTGTGGCTAGAGAATTGGCTTGCACCACACGCATGAATGTGATTGGCTATCAATAAATTCAGTGGCGGTAATATAATAAATATGTGGCCAAAATGTAATAAAACACTTAACTCTTCCTCCTGTAGGGACCTTGACAACACACTCATCAGGGGGACTGTTAGAGATCACATGCCTAAGAACATTGGCTGCCATATTTACTTCACTTCTTGTAGGTGACCTGGTGCACTGGTGACCAACATATGCACCAGCTCTCATATCCCTGCCACAGGAAGTGCAGTGAACCAAGATGTCATGTAGCAGGGATATTATTAAAGGCCTCAAGGAAGCTGGAGCCATTGGAATGTCTGAGTAGCAGCATGGGCACAAAACAGTACCTGAGATCTTAAGCCATGCAATGATGCACTCAGCACAAGCTAGAACACTGCACGGCAACTCAATTGGCTGAGACAGGATCTCACAACACAAAGGGCATTCCAGCTTGCTTAGGCAAGACAAGTTGTCAGTTGCTAATGGTGGCTTGGGACAGCCTGGATCAGTTACAGTAGCTGGTGCAATGACCTGAATATATTTGATGATTGCGTTTGGCCAGACTCCAGTTTGCCGAACTCCCCCCTTTGCGTGTTTTTTGAAAATGCTCACAAATCTGATTATTGTAAATTTCAGCATGCATTAATAAATATGTGAAACTTATTGCTTACAATGCATCCTTCCGCTTTGTGAGCATACCACTGAAAGGGAACGATTGGCTTCTTGGGGACACCTACACTGCGGGCATGGATGACCTTGTCAATAGTCACCTTGCAGGTTTTGCAAACGCTTTCAGGGTGGGTGGCAGGACTATCATCGTTTACTGCTATTGCAACTGCTTGCTGCAGACTTTCAGCAAGGTCCTTACACTTATAAACTGTGTATGTACTTTTGCCATGATGATCGACAACCCGCCTTCCACAAATTTTACAGTGTATGGCAAGCTGCTGGATGTGGTAATCCATTTAGCTGATAGTGCTGTCGTGAAACGTAGCCAATTATTCATAAATATGCAATGACTACACTGCGCGTAAAATTATTGTTCTCACCTTGCGAATAAGATACACTTGTGGACTTATCTCTCCTCTCTAACACCAAGTATGTCTCACCTGTTGGTTTTGCGCGTCTTGCCCGCTGTATGTCAAACTACAATAGTATAATTCTAAAAGGTGCGCACATAGCTATCAAAACAAGCTTGCGCATTATGACCTTGCGTTAGAAAAGTGATGCGCAAGTGTATCGTCTGTTAGGAAATTGATAGAATATTTTGGTGCTACATTTAGATATGAATAAATAGTTGTACTCAGCTAGAAACTGTTCTCGAAACGTATGTCACATAACGGTAGCGATAATGAGTCATTAATCGTTTGCTTAGAATGAGCGATACCGTATATTCTTTTTAAGACCTTAGTTTCCAATCCGAAACATCCGTGTAGTCGCTTTTTGGCAAAAACTTCCTGTGCACTAAATCGAACAGCGCGTTTGCTTGTATTCCTATTATGTGGGCTGCGCAGAATCAACATCAGTGTAAGCTGTGAAAATCATGTTATTTAACTATGGATGAATTCATATTAGAGGACAATGTATTGGATAAATGGGTAGCAATAATAAATAACACAAATTAATACTTCGGCCTAAAGCTCAACTATACATATACATGTCATTATGCAACTACACTATACATCTATAAATCGAAACCAGCACACCGAGGAACGGATGCTGCATTGCCTCTGCACCGTAACAGATATTTGCTGGAAAAGGTATGCCTTTAAGTTAGGTTTGTTGAATGTGGCTTCGGCGAGCCAAATCATAAAAGTTTCATAGGCATCTGGGCCACAGACACCTGATGTCTCAATACCAATGGGGTAGAAAAAATGTGTTCGTGCATGCTATACAGCCTCATATTTGGTCTTCTTGTTCTGTTCTGCCAAAGCTGCAACAGCTCCTGCTTCTGACGTTGCCTGCGTCTCATATGAGGTTGCAAATGTGTCAAGACATGTGACATACCAGACAAGTGGAAACCATTGTACTTATTAATGCACCAATAATCCAATCCAGGACCTAGCCTTAGAGTTCGCCCTTGACATCAGGAAGATGTTTAGACCTGCATAAAGTTCAAAGGCAAAACTGAGGAGGGTATTCGAGTGAGAAGCATGGGCAGGCTGAGCAGGCTGAGTGCACTCTTGTGGCATAGCTTTAGGTCACCTCTCATTCGTTGAAAAATCAAATACTATTCAAAGTATGCACACGATGAGCTATTGGCACACACACACGCACACGCACACGCACACAACACACACAAATACGTATGTGCACACACATATACGGATTATACACATACACATGCACGGCATACATACGCATGCATAGATACTAAAGTATCTGTGACGCAAGATACCTTACATCATTATCTCATTTTCAAGGCAAACGTTTTCATAGCGGATGTTCAAGCTTTACCATATGTCGTTGTGCTGGCAACTAGCATTGACAATAGTAAGCCAAATGTCCACACAGCAGTCTACTACGAGGTGCCCTCTAAACGTATTCATGACGGATGCGATGTACAAATGTAATTAAATTGGGGTATGATCATTTATGGGTTCGTTTCCGACCTAACGGTTTTCCAACATTTCAATTTTATACTTTGAATACCACGTGCATATATAAATACATGCTCAATTATCTCATACAGTGCATTGTGTTATATTGTGTTGATCAAAATCACTTTGGACATGCAGGCCAGTATAATACTGACATGCATGTCACACCATAGTCATACAAATGTTTGAACATATATGTACCAGCTGTAAGCACATTTTGCGTGTCCGCTGGCCTTTTGTCGCAACAACCCATAATGCGAACTTGCTCAAAAGGGGGGAGTGAACAGGCATGATATACTACACTGAAGTTGTATATTTAGAAGTCTGAAATATCCTCTACACATTGCTTCTTACGCATTGAGAACCAGAGTATCTATACCATAGAGTTGTAGGGCTCTGTAATTACATTTCAACGCAAGCGTTACATTTCTATTGCGGCGCGTAGTAGAAATTTTATAAGGTCCCTTTTCGCGGAAACAATACCCTATCCTACGTATGTTATGTTTTCAGTTATCAGTAAGTACTCCAATAATTTTGCCAACTTGTTTGGATCGAAGACAGGCTTCGTGCATCTTGTTGATGGCATTATCAACGATTTGGAGAGTTCGTCAAGCATATGTCATGTCAAGAAGCATGAGTCCGAATTGATAAATATCTTTTGCTGGCAAAAGATTTATATCAATTACTTTGATGTTGTCCCGAGTCAGAGTAATACAAGTGAGTGTGAAATGAAAACCTTCAGTTCACTAAGAACTTCTTGCATGGTCCATCGCATCTGTTCTTGATACAGAATTCGGTAGTGTGCTGAAAACACTTTACATGTGATGGAAACCATACGAGTGTAATGTTTCTTGCCTCCTTACTTTAGTTGTTGTGTGATTTGCCAAAATGGTATCAAGTTTGACATGTACTTCATCCATTGACTCTCTTGTGTTTTACACCGCTGGTAGTTTAGAATTTCGTAATTATACCAAATAAGAAACTACATGGTAAGTGATGTAATCTAATTTAACGAATACGGTCTACGATGCCTTAGAACAAAGTCAGTAATATCAAGTAGAGAGCAGAGAGCCTGAAAAGAAACGGACCTTCGAACGCGAAACGTATTTAGAAAGCCTGAAAAGAAACTATAGCGTTGAACGCCATATCCAGACATTCCAATACATCGAGAGGACATCTATGCATTTTAAGTCGAAAGTATGTTCCCATTGCATCAGTGGATAGAGAAAAATCGGAGAATCATAATTTTATGGCATTTGCACTGAAAGGAACAGTGCTAAAAATTGTCAAAGAAAAGTAATCAGTACTTGCGGTCGCGGTCATTACGTAATGCAGTAAGTCGTGCTTTACGTCACGAACTAGTTTACTAATGTAAGCACGCGATCTCAGATCGGTTCTCAACACATAACCATTTTTCTAAGTTTAGCATATACAGGGCTGCCGCGATATATCGCGATAGGCGATGTATCGCAATACTTTATATATATCCCGATAGGCGATATATGGTACAAACGTGCGCGGAAATAGACGGAGAAGCACAGCAATAGACGGAAATAAGAGCAATTTACTAAGATTCAGCATATGCAATTAGATACTGCTGCACAGTATATAATCAGACACGTGCCATTAAAACCATTTTGCATTATCCCGCATATGCATTTACCCAGCCGTTCTGGTAGAAGACTCCATCGTTTTTTCTGCAGTATGTTTTTTGCTGTGGAGAAAACCCCTAATAAAATAAAATAATAGTAATAAAATAGGAACTTCCCATACTTAAATGTGAATGTAGTTCGATTTGCTATTTGTTAATCTCCTCGTCATTAAAAGAAACACTTTTATGTACTGTACGTGACCAGTGCTTGTGGAGAAAACCCTTTCTGCAGGTGCAGTCGAGCGGGTGTGAAGATTTCGCAGTTCTTAATGGTTTCTGCAAGAAACAATTCTTATAGCATAACGTGCAGGATGCTCCTCCCCGCCTACCTCTGGGCGACTGTTTACTTTTAAAAGGCCGACGCCGATGCACGGAGTTTAGGTGATGCCGCATATTAGATGTATCATGTATTGTTGCCCTTTCTGGACACCATGCACAGCACCTGTAGCACACAACCCAGGACGACCCGATCGTTTTTCTGTTCCACTCAAAATGTTCCCACACATTACTCTTAAACATTTTGCGGTCGACGCCCACTATATCCCTCTTTCCCTACAGCGCGGTAGGACGGTTTATCAGTCGGTTCTTTTGATGCCGCCATAACCTCACAATGAATAGTTTTTAAATGTATTATTATTGAAATTAATAACCATGAATATACTTATAATACAATATCGCGATATTTAACTAGTATCGCGATATGGAAGATATCGGCTGGAGACCATGCATATCGCGGCAGACTGAGCATATATCGTTATCTGGGACAGTTTCCGAGAAAACTTCCTATGTTTTATAGCAATATAAAATAATTGTGTTATAACGTTTGAATCGCTATATAGTCCGAACGGTAAAGGTTATAGGCTTCCTATTTTCAACACTTCATACTACACCATTGCTCTATGGTGAAGTACATTTTGGTGTCTTGCACTTGCTCCATACCAGCATTGCAACGTTTGATACCCCACCTGGTTCAAACCCAACATAACTTTCTGTAGGAGTAATCAAATTGCTTCAAATTCGGTTTGTAGATAGTGAGGTCCTATACCTATCTATTTGTTCTGTTCGTTAATTTTTATACTATCCGTTACGGAGATACAGTTGATCAAACTATGTGCACTTTTTCCCGCTCGATACGCGCCAGTGATATAATCACCGCCTCCCATACATTGAGCGGGACGCGATTTGCCCAAATCATTGGCGCGAATCGAGCGGGAAAAAGTGCACGTAGTTTGTTCAACTGTATCTCCGTAACGGATGGCATAAAAATTAACGAACAGAATAGGTAGATAGGTATAGGACCTCTCTATCTACAAACCGAATTTGAAGCGATTTGATTACTCCTACAGAAAGTTATGTTGGGTTTGAACCAGGTGGGGTATAGAACGTTGCAATGCTGGCACGGAGCAAGTGCAAGATACCAAAATGTATTTCACCATAGAGAAATGGTGTAGTATGAAGTCATGAAAATAGGAAGTCGATAGCCTTTACCGTTCGGACTTTATAGCGATTCAAACGTTATAACTCGATTATTTTATAATGTTATAAAACATAGGAAGTTTTCTCGGAAACTGTCCCATCTAACAGAAATTGCACCCGTGGTAAAGTTTACGTAACACAAAACCACCTTGACCACTACTGATGCAATCTGGAGTTCTACCAACACAAGGTCGGTTCTCAAACAGCCACTCCCCCTACCAGGCTTAGTTATTTCTCCAAGGTGTCTTCTCAATGGCCTCTCTCCTCTCCTAACCACAGTACCTCCAACAGTCAAACACAAATCATATCGAGAAATCGTCCATACATCGGTGGTCATCTTGCGATTTATTTTCAAATTGAATTTAAACACGTTTAGTATGTACAATAAATCGGTCTGATTACAATGTGTACTTTATAAATTGATATCATGAACTGTTCTTTAACTAAAATCAAGACTTTCTACCGCTGGCACATAATTTATGTATATGTCATTGCGCAATGCCTTGCGTCATCTGCCAAAATTATTCAGTAAATATGTAATTGACAATATTATCATAAATGTGCACAATTACTTGATTCTGCTTAAATTATAACAACCGCTAACGTAATACATGGCGTCGTCATCGCGCATCGGCATTTATATAGTCATGCAGCTTACACAGGAAATTTAAGTTGATTCGTTAGCACTTTCCAGTGCAGAACGATCGACCTACGCAGGCTTGAGCCTTACATATCGTTCAATCTTTGTCTGCATGTGTGCATGTGGCTAGAGCGTCACAGTACACGTATAGCGCTCAAATTTAACTGCATGTACTTACGTGAAGGTTCGTAACGGAAAGCTTTATGTCTACACATCGGAGCGCTGAGCAGTCTACCACTAGGCCAAAGAGCCTCTGCATCAGGCCCAAAGCACACTCCACCCCCTCCCTAATGTACATGTACCTACATCGGCCTAACCTGGACCTAAATGTACAAATACTACTCTGGACCTTCCGCTACAATTACTACCCTGGACCTACGTATAAGGTCTAAGCTTGTAAGTTTTGTAGCAAAACGCGACAGAACAGTTCAACCAAGCTACGCTACGCCTTCTAGTGGCGTACACCTAACCCTTCCCTTCCCGGCCCCCCCCCCGCCCCTCCCCTTTCCCCCCTCCCCCGTACCGTGTGCATTATTTAGAAACAACATACGCCTACATGCACACAACAGTGCTCAAGGTTTAAGCGCACGCCACTGTGCAGGTACCGAGGAGTGTAGTGCTCCAGCAAGAGCTGGCAGCCGTGGGTAAGCGTTATGGATACGATGCGGGATATGTACAAGCTACTACATAACACAGCATCACCGCTTCACCATGCAGTAGCCTAGAAATTACTTAAATGAGCGTGCTGCAGCGCACAATAGGTAGCAACAAACCTTTGGTAATGTTGCCTAATGTACCTACGTCCAATTTTTGTGGGCACGAGACGGGGACACTATGAAATCCAAGAAGGAATACTTCTGTAGAATATGGAACCGAATTTTCAAATACGAAGACCTACGTTTAAAAGCGCAGAATAGTTGCTTTGTGTATCAGCTATATTTTTCTGTCAGGAGCTAACAGTAGATCTGTAAGGTTTTGACGTATAGACTGTGGAATTTTGTGATGAGGAACTCACCCCCTTGACTTCATGAACATTTGAAAAAAAGGCCCCTACAATTCAATGGAACCGAAGGCTTATTCGGGAAAAATATGGTGCCGTGTTTAAAAATCTTGCCAAATGTGCCGCACTAACAATCTGTCAGGAGCTAAGTTGTAAAAAACATTCGGTATGCTTTTCCCATACTGTGTATGGAACGATTACGGAAATATGTCGTGATTACGCAAACCGCGAATTAATGAAGGGCTCCCGTTGACCGCTCATTTCTCGATATGTGCACATCACTTGTGAACACCCACAGCACACTCTTAAAACTATAAAGCCTCAGACAGTACAGACCTTCAAACGATGATCCCCTTTCCTCGTGCACTCCCGAGTCTAGTCTTGTCAGAGTTCGATGTTTTTTGAAAAATGATCCACTTTGTCTTCTGAGGCAACCTACGAGAATGTGCAGTGGCAAGTGTAACATTAAGTAAACTTATACATGTATCTTCCATAAAGACACTGTCATAAATGGTGTGACGCCCACACAAGAGCCAGCATTTCTCTTCGTGTTGCACATTATCGTCTCTCAGCTCTTGTAAGCATTCTGCTTGCATATGCGATGACATTCATATGCACTCTCCCACTGACTAGTTGAGACAAAATGGTTCTGAGCCCGTCAGCACTTGCATCTGTGTCTAGCACAAACTCTGCGCGAAAATTAGGCAGAACAAGAACAGATGTAGATATAAGTGCTTTCTTAAGCTCAAACAAATGCATCCTTGCACTGTGGTGACACACCCAATCCCTATCTTGGTGTGCTAATGCATGCAAAGGAGCTAAAGTGTTTGCCAAGTCCTATCGTAGTAAGATGCTAACCCTAGATAACTAGATATAGAATAGGCCAGTCTGCAATGCATCTAATTTGCTTTCAGGGTCTGTCTCCACACCTTTGGCAGAAATGGAAGGGCAGCCGTCTTGCACGTTGGCGGATGGGCTGCTGTGTATCTCCAGTGTGTATATGATGATAAAGCTATCTTGTGCAACCAAGATCATCATTCGATCGAGCATTGAATTCACAATGCAATTCTTTCGCCCGCTGTCTCTATCCCCCAGAGTGACTGCCTTCTCCAGCATCCTTTCTATCCTCTCTACCAGGTTGTTCCTCTCCTCCTGCAGACCTGTTGAGCACACTTTACAGCTGTACTGGCTTCACAGTTCCCATACTCACATTTTTACTGACCATCACTGGGGCTGGAGATGGGTTAAGAACCTGGATAACTATATAAGAGGGAGGGAGTGAGCAACTACCAGACCATAGTCATTCATAAATTCTGCTAGGGGTTCAACTATACCATTCTCAGAAACAGGCCATGACCGTCCTGAAACAGTTGCTGAGACATATCTGGCATGATGCTGGAATCTCAACAGACTCAGATGTTATGTTGTGTTACTTCAGGATAACCTCAAGTGGGTCCATTCTTAGATATTAGTGGTGGTATTTTTAGACGTGGTGGGGGTGACAATGTTAGAGTACAAGTGGTGGTAACTGGTGTAGATGTTGTGTCTGTGTTGGTGGTTGAGTTATAACGTTACGGGTAAGTGGTATGGTGGATGTAATGGTTGTTTTAGCTTGGTCCAAAATTGTTGCAGTTGTGTAGATCGGTGTAGGTGTGACTGTAGTTGCTATGGTAGATGGTGTAGTAGCAAGTATTGGAACTGATAGTGGAGTTGACAATGGAGTAGATGGTGGTGGAGGAACAAATAATGAAGTAGGTGCGTATAAGATTAGTGTTTGGACTAAACCAAGTATTATCACTTTCCTTTGGGATTTCTTCCCTGAAGTAAGGGTGTTTATTGGCTGCATTTCTTGTTTGCATTTGGAGGTTGATGAGAAGACAGGGTGAAGTCGCGCTGTGAGCACTAATACTTAATGGCTGAGTGGGAGGGGGAAGAACACGTCATGTACAGGAGCTGGTCTGGATGAAAGTTGCGCAGGTAACAGACTGGGAAACGTCAAAAGTTGGAGGTTGAATATATTTTGGCTTTTTTAAGCCTTCTTCAGTGCAGCAACAAAACAAGATGTATTTGGCATGAAGCTGGAATCTCAACAGAATCAGATGTAGACACAATGCATTGCCTTTTCTTCATTCCTGTCCACCAGTTCAGTACATCCTTCCCACCTGCTATGACGACATGCCATCACAGATCTACTATAAACTCATACTGCGACACAAAATCAGTGCCCGATAGACATTCCTGAGTCAAGTGCTGTGCCACCAAAATCAAATGATCTTCAAACACTTCCTCTCATGGTTACCATGACATTAGTTTCGACTAGAAGTTTCAGCTTCTCACCACTCGCTGTCACGCCTGACTGGAGTACAGGCTGAAGTGTTCCCAATGCATCCTCACGAATCAGTGTGATCCTAGAACCTGTATTCACTAACATGTATATTTCATGTCCACCAATTGAACCTGCTATTGTTAGGAGGTCAGGAGGGAACTCACAGCAGCACTCTCAACATACCAGGACATATATGTCAATACTTTCCACACTTCCAGCATGCCCTATTTCTCACCCTTTGATCTCTGGGTTGTTTCTTTTGTACTAACTGATGTTTCAGTTTATCCAGCCGTCTAAATGACTGCTCAACCTGACTGATAACCCTTGCTCCTTCTCTGCACGCAGTGTTTCTTTCACCACTGCCGAGACAGAACTCTCACCTCCCCCACTTGTTTGTCACCATACTTCTGCATCTGTACTACCACACTGCAACTTTCTCTGCGCCTCCCTCCTCAACCCTTCCTGCTGACTCACCATTTCACAGTCTCCTCCAGACTAGATGGTTTATCCCGCATCAGCTTAAACTGGATACTGGAGGAACAAATACCACGTATAAATTGATCTTTCACCAACGCCTTACATTGTCCTCCAGACCAGCTCAGGTAAGCCTTATCAGCCAACATGCGAAAGGCTCCAACAAATCATTAGTTTGGGTAGATACTCATTTGGTTTTTGCACCCGACGTTGAACCTGAGCCTTCTATTCCAGTTCGTTGCTATCAGGGTTGTACTGCATGCGCCTTCAAGCATTCCGCCACGGCACTGTATTCAGAAGCACTGTCCAGCCCCTGTTGTGTGATCACTCGGATGGCTCATCCTCCAGTAAGGAAAGAAGCTCCGCCAATCGAGATTCCGGCATGCTGCGCACAGCACTCAGATCTCTTTAACCATAATGCCAAGTCGGATGTTGCGGAGAACCGTGCTGGAGGTCTCAAGCTCATTCTCACGGCCCATGCCTGTATAGCCCACCTGCGGAGACTTGCCTGTCTACCTCCATGTCTTGCTAGTTGCTTGCCATCTCACTTCTGACACCACCTTGTCCCAGAAGAACAGAGTGACAGTCTTTGCAATCAGAGAAATTAGTATGTACACCTATGCTCCTAAATAGTACTTATACAACACAAAAGTGTCTTAATTACATATGTACAGGTCAGGCTGTCTGGCACCACGTTACAGTTTGTTGTTTGGATGCCTTTTGCAAGCTCACCATCGTTAGGCTGTTAGTGCTGTTGTATTGCTATATTTTAAGGGACTGAATTCTACATGATGCATATCCCATACATAGGCGGTCATCTTGCCTTTTCAATTCAATTTGAATTTTAACCAACTCTGTGATGTACTATAAGCAGGTCTGATTATGATATATGTACTTCAAAAAATTATTCCATTAACCATTCTTTAACTAAAATCAAGACAAAACCATTTCCGTTAAGCAATTAATTCGCGGTTTGCGAATCAACGAATATTCCCGTATATCTTCCCAAAGACATGTATGGGGTACTTCAATACCAAAGCACGCCAGATTTTTCTCAGCATTTGTCATGAGGGATTGTTAGTACACTAAATTTGCCAAGATTTTTAGTGGGGTCGCCGTATTTAAGGCGTCGCTTCCCTAGGATTGTCCTCAATGTATGGTATAACCATGCATCCTAGGGAAGCGCCATCTTAAATAGGAAGAATACGGCGACCACACTAAAAATTATGGCAAATGTAGTGTACTAACAATCCCTCATGACAAATGCTGAGAAAAATCTGGCGTGCTTGGTATTGAAGCACCCCATACATGTCAATGGGAAGATATACGGGAATATTCGTTGATTCGCAAACCGCGAATTAATTACTTCTGACTTTTGACCGCTAGGTCAAAAAAGAGGGCTGAGGAGACTTCACGGAAGATAGGTAATCGTTTTATGAATGTAGTTTTTTTTACTGCATGATCATCTACTTATGTAGGCACAAAACGTGTTAGGGATGATGGGATACATCAACTGGCAGAGATTATTCAAAGAATGGATGAACTTTCTGCACAAAGAGAAGAGAGGATGAGAAAAATGGAAATAGAAATGGAGATGAAGATGCAAGAAATGGAAGCAAAAAGAGAAGAACGAATGCTTATGTTGTTTGCTGGTTTAATGAACCAGAGAAGTGGTTTTGGCAGTGTACCCATGTTCAATGAGCAGTGAACATCATGCATGGCATGCGCCGTTATCATGTGACTCCTATGTACCTTGCTCATTATATATAAGAACTGTAAGTGAAAAGATGGTTACATACATAATCATACTCATACATCAGTACACCATAGTTTAAGTAAGAAAGTCCTTTATAGCATCACGAATATCTGTGGCTGAATTGTGCACTGGAACTACTGTATGTGATTGAAACATATTATTCCTTGATGTCCACTCTTCAATGTTAAAGTTATCTGAAAGTTATGTAGAGTAATGCATGCAGCAACAATATTTATAATGTTTGGAAGTTGGTAGAAATCCATCCTCTTCATTAGACATCTCCACTTTCCTTTTAATCTTCCAAAAGCATTTTCTACTACCATTCTTGCTATGTAGAGTAATGCATGCAGCAACAATATTTATAATGTTTGGAAGTTGGTAGAAATCCATCCTCTTCATTAGACCATCTCCACTTTCCTTTTAATCTTCCAAAAGCAATTTCTACTACCATTCTTGCCCTGTAGTTGAATATTTGTTCTTGAGGGGTAGTAAGTGCATTTTCAAGATATGGCTTCATCAGCCAAGGTAAAAGCGGGTATGCCGAATCACCCAAAACTAACAATGGCACATCAATTCCACTCATGGAGCGTGGCCAATGTGGAAACAATTGTATTTCCATCGCCTTTTATGAAACATGATGAGTTTGAAAACACACGAGCATCATGGACTTTACCAGGCCATCCAATGTTAACATCCATGAACAACCCACGAAAGTCAACAAGAGCTTGCACCAAAATTGAGTAATAACTCTTTCGATTAAAGTAGTCTGATGCACATTGATGCGGTTTTATTATAGCAATGTGGCTTCCATCAATTGCCCCAATGGCCTGTGGAAATCCCAAGTTATGCTCAAAACCATTTACGATCATCCTAAGCATTGCCATGTAAGGAATGTGCACATACTTTGGCATTATGTGGGAAGCTACGACAGCACATGTGTCATGCAAAACCTCATATACAGTAGACTTTCCAATTCCAAACAGAACAGATATAGTTCGGCATTCCGTGTTTGTGGCTAGTTTCCAAATGGTAATTGCCACACGAGCTTGAACGCTAATGGGTAGCCGAAACCTGGTGACTTCTCTTTGAATATGGGGGGCAAGCTCCATACAGAGATCGCTGAAAGTATCCCTGCACATTCTAAAATTTTCCATCCACCAATCATCGTCATACATACCATCCACAACTTCACTCCACCATTGTGTGCTTCTATGTTTACGCCAACACATTTTACTCGGCCCACGTCTGAGCATAAGCACATACATTGTTCTGAGGGAAAGGTAAAGATTCATGTTAGCTAACTGTAAGCAGCTATATATAGTAAATCACGTACATGTATCTCCGCAACTTGGTTTGTGCTATTGTCTTCTGCCATGCTAGATGCCGTAGCTGCCTAGCAAGCGCTCTCTTGTGACGATTTAAACGGTTCTTTTTACATAGCTTTAAATACATACTGTATAGCGCGAGCAAAATACATGTAGCCATTTTTTAATAACAATAATAACTATAACTACTCATATAATTCTGATCAATGCGAATTGAATCGAAATGAACCGTATGACGGTTAGTGCGGAAATGCCTTAAATATTCTCTATATGAGAAAATTGATTTGAAGGCAATAGTGGTATAAACAGCAAGGTAGGGTCTAATGATAAGGAATAGTCCTATACTATATAGGGCTATTACATTTTCCCCTTATCATTAGACCCTTGTTTCCTTGTTTTTTTACACCACTATTTGATATTGTTGTTTACATAGATCTTTCGATTCTGCCGCAGAACATGAACTAAAACTGCAGCTCTGGAGATTAGGGATAGCCTTGCTATCAGGACCAGATACATTACTTACATGGCTTCTTTCCACTAACCAATTCAAGCCCATGGTAAAGCAGGCATTGATGAATCACGCGCTTTCCCTATATGGTATAGTAATTTAAATGCTTGACGTTTCACTACAACATTGTTATTCCTTGCCGGACTGGGATTGTTTACTCAATCGCGTATATATGGCATGTTCGCACGCTAAATGCAATGCTTGCAAGCAAGTCCAAAAATGGATGTAGCTTAACTGTTGCCGTCCATCAAAATAGATACGCTATAGCAGATGGACATGCGCGGTATCATTAATGTTTGAAGGGACCTGCATGCATGTTGCAGCGATTCAAATATAAGTTTTCAACTCTTCATGTCAGGACTGAGTCTTAAATCATAGCGTAGTAACTAGCTTCAAGGCGAGAGCAGTATATTTACAACTCCTCATGCGCAAGGTTGTCATTGTCAACTGTCCTACCCCCTTTCCGGGCCCACGGGAGAAAAACACAAACAAAGCAAAGCAAAAACTAGATTTTGTTGTAATTCGGAAGACAAAAAAAGTGGTATATTGAAGTTCCTTCTTGAGGCCACTCCAAAAATATTCTTAATATGAGAAAGTTGATTTGAAGGCAATAATGGTATAAACAGCAAGGAAGGGTCTATAAATGATAAGGAATAGTCCTATATTATACAGGGCTATTACATTTTTCCCTTATCATTAGACCCTTGTTTCCTTGTTTTTTTACACTACAACATTGTTATTCTTCAAAATAGATACCCTATAGCAGTAAAAAAAGTGGGTGACATATAACGTATAAACAATGCGCGGTAATAGCACGTGATTGGCACCGTGTGGCGCAACCCAGGAAACAGTTCCCAGTATATAACGCACTGCCAGCACAGATCTGTGTATTGTCTACAGCTCCTCAAGCGAACAGCTATACAGATGACGGGAAAGGCCTTGTTCCTTCTCACGGTCTCCCTGCTCGTTGCGGGCTCGCTCTCATCGGACAGCTGCTCGACAATTGTGGCCACTGGGGGCGATGACGACTTTAACGATGACAACTCCGACTCGCCTCCACCCTCCGGCGGGGTTCTTCCCGCTCCCGCCCCAGGTATATGGCGCGCTCATCCGCACTACGGTGTCGCGAATATCCCCCCTTTCCCTCCCGCTCTTGCACAACATAATCAGTACCCATTACCAGTGTGCGGAGGCGAGAATTCTTGACCTAATAGTTTATCTGACGGCGCTCGTTTTTTTTTAATTACTTTCCTCCTTTCCTTTGTGTAGGAGATGACACGGTCAATAGCATATGCCCCGCCCTCAAAGGACAGTCCCAATGCTGCTCCGGCAGCTACTTCAACGACGCCAAGAACAAGCTGAAGAGCCAGTCACTCAAGGACGGACTTAAGATACAGGCACAGCCCCGGATCCGCATCTTCCGTGAACTTGCCAGTAGCGTCAACCAATGTAAGTGTATGCATATGATAATAGTGTAAGGCAGTGCGCCTGTATATTTCGAAGCGATTGCAAAACTGCATTGTTGAATTCGATGGGCCAGGCCGCCAGTCAATAACCTTATAAACATGGGCTATAAAATGTTTATTTGCAAACAATAAGATACTGAATAGCGGAGTGTCGTTTTCAGGTGATTCAGCACGAGGAATTTTAGTGTAAGCAATACCAACATATATGGGCAAGTTCCCAATAACGGCTCCTCCCACATGCACAGGCCTAATAACATGCAGTTTTTTTTTTTTTTTACACTTCAAGCGTTAGTACGTGACAATGCATGAGATTGTCTCTACCCTTTGCAGACTACATGAGCACATTAAACAACGACATCACTATTAACTTCGACAATCGTGTCACACCCAACGCCACCACCCTGAACTTGAACCCAGCCAAGGACAAGTTCAACCCATCCACCGTGGTCAACCAAATCTTGAGCGGACTGATACAGGAAATCAAGAAGAGCGCAGTGAACAAAACCTGCGTCGAGTTGCAGGGTCAAGCCACCTTGGCTGACCAGAGCGTTGCCCTGGACACCTTCGCAAAGGACATAGCCTCTCTCCGCAATGCCAGCACACTCTTGTACTTGATCGACCAATACCTCCTCAATATGACGGACAATCTCCTTGCCACCGTACCTCCCACGGACCAGTGCGCCAAAATCCTCCTGGGACTCACGTGCGCCAAGTGCAAGGGTTCCATCGGCAAACTGTGCGGAAGCTTCTGCAGCGCGGCGACTAAAGGTTGCTTCGCGCCTTACTTTGCCGCCCTCAATCCGCAGTTTGACATCCTCTGGGACGTGACCAGGCAGCTTGTCACGTTCCTGAATCAGATGACCACCGAGATGTTTGATCAGCAGAGAATCATCAGACAAGCACTGGTATGGGTCTGTTGTGTTAGCCTTGTCCCGAGGTCATGGCAAGCGCATGAATTTAGATTGAGAACGGGACTGAATGATGTGGCTAATGCTTTTCTTTCTTTCTTCTTATTATTTTTTTAATCACAGATAAACAATTGGAATGCTAAATGCAACACTAGCTTGAGCACTGCATTGAATGGGAACACGAGGCCCCAAGGAGTTGATGTTGATCTCCTGCAGAAGGCGCAGAGGCTACTTAAATCCGGGCTCTTGTCCTACAGTATGTTATCCTATTTTGCTCTTGGGGATGATGCATAGTTCAGTTTTCTGTGATATGCGGTGCATGGCAGTGAATTGGGCTTGGTTGGGAGGTTAAACCCCCTTCCCTTTTATTTATGATTAAATTGGACCAGAATTGCATTATCTACGCGCGTGTGTGTGTGTGTGTGTGTGTGTGTGTGTGTGTGTGTGTGTTTATGTATGTAATTATAAATAATATGACTAATTTATGGTCTAGACCTTAACACTTAAATGCTGAGCATAACATATTGCAGCAACTCAAATTTGAAATATTGGAAGAGTGTTCTGTAGGCAGATTATAATGGTTCCGCTAATAATCCAAACAGTCTCCATGTGAAGATATTCATGTGATCATTTGTGTACATGTGTATCTGTGGTTACGGGCTTGTGTGTTTTGACTGTTAGACGGAACTGTAGCATCGCTTTGTTCTGCGAAAACATCCAAGTCTAAATGCTGGAACGGCAAGGAGTCTTTGAACAACGATGGCCCAGAATTCTCTGTTGACAGCATCCGTGGACAAGGTATGTCTGACTTGGATTGAGGTAAATCACCTACTGGAGTGTATGGTGACTCTGGTGCTGTGCATTGTGACTCTGGTGCTGTGTATGGTGACTCTGGTGCTGTGTATGGTGACTCTGGTGCTGTGTATGGTGACTCGGGTGCTGTGCATGGTGACTCGGGTGCTGTGTGTATGGTGGGCTGAACCATTTGGAAGGAAGCACCACTTATTCTTCTACTGAGGGTACCCGTGTGGATAAAATCGTGCTTTTCCGCGGTAGTGGCAATTCATATCCAGAAATGGCCCATACATACGTGGTCATCCTGTTGTTTTTTTCCACATTGAATTTCAAACATGTTTAATATACTCTAAACATCGATTTGATTATAATATGCATTTTTCATCAAAAAAACATTAAGCACCCTTTTACTAAAATCAAGACATTTAAATTAATTTCAACCGCAAGTAAAATTTATTCATAAATGTTATTTAAATAATTATCTTGTTAATACATTTTAATAATTCATGACGTCTACGACGTAACTTGGCTACGTGCACATGTAACATTGATGCGCGAGGGTGTGGCGACTGCGGTACGCCCACGCATATGTGAAAAGTCAGTTAGTTCGTAAATAAATCATGCAACGCATGCCGATAGGGACTGACCAAACATTCAGAAATCATGTGTGCACACAATATATCTGTTATGCCTCATGCCAGTGTGCAATATGATCTGTTCTTTTAATTTATCATCGTCTACTTGAACCAGCTAGTAGCTCTAACCAAGGATTATTAACTATTACAATCCTTGCTCGACCCCAGTAGGATATGCCTCAAGTCATTCTCTTTGTCAGTAGCACTCGCGGCATTAATTTCAAAGTGGTTGTATATGTTTCAACGCGTATACGTAAGTTCTATCGTTATACATGAAAAAGCTCGGTGATTTTTATATAGACTCTATTGCCTGGTAACCTCGGACAACGCTCAGTTACAATCTCCACTCTTTTCTTGTTCATTTCCCTAGTTACGAGCGTTATACGTGCATGCATGCACATGCAGTTGATGGTGCATGATCCAATTATGCTGTCATAGTCTGCGATTAATTAGATTAGATTATGCAAAACAATATGGTGTAAGATAACATGACTGCACCGCTGCGGTAATGAATGCTTTGAAGTGCAGTTTACCCATATACATGCATAGCTCTCAATTGCATGCATGGTAAATGCATGATGAAGAGATTAGAACTAACTTGCTGCCCATGCAGGAGGCCTGCATACTTTTACTATCTGTGCGTGTGCACCTAAATTGGTGCACGCGTTCAATATATGCATGATGCCGTATACCATGCATATGCACGCAACCATTTGCGTGCATATGCATGGTATACGGTTACAATGCAGAGTGCAGCAGATAGTATGCAGGCATTGTTTCCTTGCAACTACTGGTTATGACAATAACAAAGGTCAGGTATTGGCATCTGTTTACTACCACTATAATCTTTCGTGCAGCTAGTATAGTCCTTCACAATTCACTGGGATAAATGTTCAGTTGATTTATGATCAAATACGCATGGTTGAATGGATTGATGACTCCAGTTTAAAAGTGACACTGTCAATAAACCTAATGTTCGTGCAAAGATGATCTGCGAGTATGTATTGCATGCAGAGTGATCACGCAACGTAATACGTTATTATTAATATGACATTAAATAATAATCGAATCGGATCAGCTTCAAAACGTTCTATAGATCTTGCAAATAAAAAAGCGGGGGGAAATACAGGATGCAACATCGAACTGTCTGATCCGCAGCCATATAAACCTAGTCCCTCGTATATATGGAATTAATTAATCAACGATGACCTTACTATATTATCTCCCACCTTACACCCCAGCTGGCGTGGTCACAAATTTCAGATAGAAAGCCGTTTATAATTAGCTGTTCTCAAATGCAGACTGCCCGCATAAGTGACATGTTACCCAAGTTGCTGTAGCGGACCCGTGGAGTTGGACAAATTTGAACGGTTATGAAGCATGAAATTAGAATCGGAGCGACACTTCGGCGAATCGCGTCTCAGTTCTTGTATTTCGAACCCTCCCCCCCCCCCCCCCCCCCCCCCCCCCCCCCCCCGCTTTCGTACTCAACCAGGGCTCCGCGAACTCCGGCCCTTACCAAAATACTGCATGGATCCGCCCCTGCCAAGCGGGGATGTGGCCACTAATAGTTTGTGAACATTTTGTTAGTTAATAAACCTAACTATAATTATTTAGTTTAAAGCTTCATGTATAGGTACATGCATGTAGCCGGCCGTGTTTCTGTTATGACGACCATTTATTCAATAATGGTCAAGATGGCAGTGCCAGTAACCGAACATTGTTCAAAGGCTCCCCGAACTAGAAAAATCTATGTAATGGAAAAAACAAATGGCATGAAAACATGTACCAATGTGCTGCAAATCATAATAAAGGGTGGCAACTCAATTTTTCGTTAAGATTCAATTTAAAAAAACAGTGGAATACAGTAATTAGGTCAGAAAACATTGATTTTGTGTACATGGTAATGGGAAGCTATGTTTTGCTTTCCCGAACTGAAATCTTCAATGTAATAGTATATATATTTTTGCACAGTTTGCACCTTACAACCTTTCTACACGTAAAAATGAGGTGGCAAATGTATTATAACTTGCGGTTAGTTAATTAAATTCAAGAGTAACCATTTTTCATACATTTAAATAGGTGTAAGTCTAACTTTGTTTTGAATACATCCGAACCATCAGTACTTATAAATTCAACACAAATTCAAACCACACTACCCCTATGTACTAGCAATGGAACACATGCTTTAGGATGTCTTTTTGAACACCATCACTTTCCGTGGTGACCGCTGATTTCTGCATATGTCGTATGTAAAGTCTTGCATTAATGTTTACAACAACCTCATGATATTTCAATGTGGATAGTGGTTGACAGACTGAGATTGAACCTTTCTAGAAGGAAAATACATTGAGCTATATAGGCCTTTAGTGTCTAGGAGACTACAAGGACAGGGCAACTTCATTGCATCAAACTTTGGATCATATCTAGCAATACTTGGAGTGGGGATTTTCTGAGCGGCAAAAATTCAAGTAGGACATATGGCATTGTAATTTTTCTAAAACCATTGTTTTCGAAGTTGCCTCAATATTTTTAACCAAATCAGTTCTATCTGATGCTCTTCCCATGCATCATACACACAGCCATCAACCAACCTAATAAGTGCTATGAATTTTGTTATTTGAGCTTAACTCTTTGAACGCCAAGTGCATATATACATGCATTCTCACACAACCACAATCATCTGTGTGATGGATGTCAGTGTTGTGTTTATTACAAAGAATCGCTTTGAATACCATGTTGTACATTTACATACATGCAATTCAGTGACATGCATGTAAACCAGCCATGTAGATGCTGACGTCAAACCCAGGAGGGGCACTGGGATGTACGCACATCTTGTGTGTCCATTATTACCTTGCACATACAGTTGTAACAAACCATACAGTGTTCTTCAGAAGAAACATAATTACTGCAGTTGTTAAGTAACCAAACATGTCATGTACTTATAAGGGCACAAGTGCAGCAAACATTTGCATGTATGCATGCATCATGAAGTTGCAATCCACACATTTCTTACTTACACTGTCATGTAGAATTCATAACTGTTGTGTGTATGCATGCATGCATATACATGGCGTCCAAAGAGGTAATCAACATGTGCTAACTGACCCATCTCTTGCAGCCAAAAACCCAGCCGGTGCCTTCGACGAAACGGAGCTGACTCAGCAGGCCCAGACGATCGGCACTCCCATCAACAACTTCTTCAGCACGCCCAATGTTTCCATGGTTACACCCTCGGCCATCATCATCCCTCAGGGCCAGGTGTACACTGGTGCTGCCACCACACTTAGCATCTCCCTCCTGTTGGTGCTTGCCCTGGCCTTGCTTATTTCAGCTTGAACTTTATGATTTTAAAAGGATTCTCCTTTCTGTGTACAGTATATTTTTGCGTAGTTTGTTTACACGGTTTAGTGTCACATGCACTATTACCAGACTCCTCATCTTCTACATTGTACTGCTTCTTGTGTGTCTGGACAGTGCATTAAAGTCAAGCAAGTATTTAGCTTACCTTTAGTTAGCTATTTTATGTGGAAAGGCAGCAATAGGACACGAGCTGCTGTAGTCTGGGGACCAGAGATGACTGGCATTCGTGCAGTCATTGCTGCTGACTGCTTGAATGCCACGTCACCCTTTCCCGGCCTGGACTAGAGGGCTGCACTAATGATATAGGACCTCAGAGAAGATTGCTGGGGCCTAGCAGTTTTATAAACATCAGCATGGCTTCCAAGTTTTGGCTTCCCTCTTAGAAATTATTTGCATTAACATTGATCATTTGAAAGTAGTGGCTACTTAAATCATGATTTAGTACTAGATAAAATTAATGACTTTGGCAAAGTTAATAGACTAATTAATTAGCAGCAGGAATTATATTAGAATCACACCCACGTGCGCAATGCATTTTATAGCGGGAGCAGTGGAATCCTGAAAAGGGTTTCTCTGACCTAGCTATGACGATTTTGCCGTCTAATAAAATTTAGTTGCATATACTGTACATGGGTTTTAATTAATACAATGCAATTGGGATCGTTGCAGACCGAACTTACGATTCTTCACCTTTCAGTACAAGCAGTACAAACGTAACTCTTGCGTTGGAATGTATGGCTAAATAAAAATTCAGTGCCTTACAACTAGTCCGATTTTCAGTGCGATTGAACAAAACAACATACCTCAGGTCCCACATGGTATATATAAAGCGGAGAGCTGAGAAGGAAAAAAACCCAAGCAGTTATCGTCACTCGGATATTTCCGTAAAGCTGTGCACCAACATGGCAGACGTGTATTAATTTACACTGACGTAGTCAGATTACAGAGCGGTCACATGACACGGTCTATTATAGAGGGTACCATGAAGACCAGCCACCGGCCTGCATGGGCATGTGGAATAAATGTTTAGATTGCGTATGTACGAAGCTCAATAAAAAAATTAAAAAAAAAGAGCGCGTTTGTTTGGGTAGTGTGCTTCAAATCCCTCTAGACTGGCTGTACTGTAGCAATTTGTCTCCATAGCTAGCAGTAATGAAAAAAATAATAATTTAACGCTGACTGTATAAAAACGGACACATCAGTGTCATTAGATTATAACGTATAGAACGGCACGTTGATGCTGCGCAATATGTACTGCTCACACTTGCCTCACATTAAACAGTTCCAATCATGCTCACAGCTGGATCCACATCAGCCGAACTGAATCTTGTGGCTATAAAAATCAAAGAGCTCTACGTGTATAATGTAATGAAAGGCATGCGTGTGATGCGCAGGCCTGCATGGATTGATCGCATTCCACTTGCATACTAGATTAAAAATAAACAACTATTATTCCACTTTCGAGTAGCTCGCAGGCTTAATCACAGTGCATGTCTTATAAAAGTTTCATTCTGTTCGATGTACATGCACCGCCCCCGCCTCGCGTGTTCCATGCACTCATTAAAATTGTGCTTGCATTTTAAAACGAATGCGTAACGTTGTGTTAATTACACGCATGCACGTGGCTTCCAGTTTTCGCACTTCGCTTTCAATGGAAGCTATAGCTATGTATACAATCTCAAACTTTGGACAGTAAAGTGTTCAGTTTTATGGGCGTGTTTTCAGTGGCGCAGGTAACCCGCGCAGAAATCACCTGGCACGCAGGCAGTGTGAATTATCCGTGACTGGGTAGTTTGTGGTATTGTCTCAAAACGTGTGCATGCAACAGCGTCTATTGAGAGAACAAGATCTTACACTTGACAAAGCTATGTCTATTTGTCAAGCAGAGGAAGAGTCACATAAGCAGATGAAGCTTCTTGGTGAGGAGGGACCTGAAACAGGAATACACACTGTACACCGTCTAACTCCAGTAAGGTCCAGTAAAGATAGATCTCCAGAAAGAGAAAGAGTCAAACAGACTTTTGAGGATAAGCAATGGTGCGATAGGTGCCGTTTGTCGCATCGTAGAGGCCAGTGTCCAGCATATGGAAAGAGGTGTTTTCAGTGTGGAGGAAATAATTTCTCCAAGCTTTGTAGAACGAAAAAAGTCTCTGCAGTGACAAGAGGAAAATCTTATGCTGTTGGAGGAGTCAACAAAACAGACCGGGAAAACAACAGTGAATATCTCCGCAACATATGTGTCAATGGGAGTTCAGTCAAGTTCAAAGTAGACACAGGCTCACAGGCAAACATCATACCTTGGGCAATCTTCAAAACCCTGCAGTACACCCCAAAACTGAAACCAACAAAAATTAAGCTATTCAGTTACTCAGGTGACACTATTCCAACACTGGGCTGCTGCAAACTGAAGTGTGAAGGCAAGTTGCTAGAGTTCTTTATTATTCAAACTGACCAAAGTCCTATATTGAGCTTCCAAGCTTCTGAAGAGTTAGGTTTGATAAGGACGGTCATGTGTATTGGCAAATGTGAAAACATTGTTCAAAGGTTCAACAAAGTGTTTGAGGGATTTGGTTGTCTGGCAACACCTTACCACATTTCAGTTGACAGCAGCATTCAACATGTAGTATGCCCATACGAAATCAACCATTGGCACTGCGGGAGCGCCTAAAAGAAGAACTTGATTACATGGAGAGCATTGGAGTCATCAAGATGGTCAAAATGCCAACCGACTGGGTAAATTCTCTAGCTATTGTAGAAAAATCACAAACCAAGAAACGGAGAGTACTATCTATGTTTGGATCCTTGATCCCCCAACAAAGCTATCCGAAGAGAACATTATCAGCTTCCAACTCTTGAGGACATTGCAACCAGATTATCTGGTACAAAATGTTTTTCCAAGCTAGATGCCAATCATGGGTATCGGCAAATCCCTCTAGATCCAGAGAGTCAGCTCTTAACAACATTCAATAGTCCTTTTGGGTGATACTGTGACACTGTTTCAGAAGAATGCCTTTTGGGGTCAAATCAGCACAGGAAACATTTCAAAAGAGAACAAATCAAAACTTTGGTGACCTACCTGGAGTTGAAACAGACATTGACGATATTTTGGTATGGGGGTCATCGAATGAAGAGCACAACAGATGATTAGAAGCAGTGCTACAGAGATGTCTGAAGATCGGTCTAACCTTAAACAAGGAAAATGCAAGTTTGGTGTATCAGAGGTACCTTGGTCACACTATCAATGCTGAAGGAATTTCACCAGACAAAGAGAAGATCAGGACTATATCAGAGATACCACCTCCGGAAGACAAAAAAGGTGTAGAGAGACTTCTGGGAGTCATCAACTATGTAGGAAAATTCATTCCAAATATGTCAAAGGTGACACACCCTATCAGAGAAAGAGTGATGCTTTCCAGAAGGTGAAGAAACTCTTATCTGAAGCGCCTGTCCTTGCTTTCTTTGATGTCAAGAAACCAGTCACTGTAAGCTGTGATGCTTCCCAACATGGATTAGGTGCAGTTCTACTACAAGACTGTCAACCAGTTGCGTATGCATCCCGTGCTCTGACGGACACAGAAAGGAGATATGCACAAATTGAAAAGGAGCTACTAGCAGTGGTGTGTGGACTAGAGAGATGCAACCAATATGTTTAGGGCAAGGAAGTAGAGGTGGAGTCAGACCACAAACCTTTGGAGACAATAATGCTACAACCCTTGTGTCATGCTCGCCACATTTGCTGTGCATACTCCTACGCCTTCAGAAATACAATTTCAAGTTGAAATATAAACCTGGAAAGGAAATACTAATAGCTGACACATTATCCAGAGCATGCATAAAGGACACAACCACAGATAGGATGGAAGAAGAATTGTCGTGTGCAGTGAATCGTGTCCTGAACAACTCCTCAGTATCAGATGTCTGGCTACAGGAAATAAAGGAAACCTAAGAAACCTCATACAGTTGGGATGGCCTGAGAAACAGTCACAGGTGCCCAAAGAAATTCAGGATTACTGGAACATTCATGATCAGTTGTCAGAAGTTGATGGAATCCTGTTAAATAGAGAGAAACTGATAATCCCTAATGCCTTGAGAAGCAGCATGATAAAGAGGATTCACATGGGTCATATGGGAATAGTGAAGTGCTCACAACGAGCAAGGGAGGTGATGTTCTGGCCAGGTATGAACAAGGCTATCGAACATACAATAGCAAACTGTGATGTGTGTCAAGAACATCATGATTCCAACCCAAAGGAACCCATGTTACCAGGCCCAATGCCAGAGAGGCCATGAGAGGTAGTAGCAACAAACTGTTCCAATGGTCAGGCAGGGACTATCTATTAATGGTTGACTATTACTCGCGTTTCATTGAGGTAAAGCTTCTGGAAAACACAAGCAGCTCAACAGTGGTGCATCATACAAAGTCAATACTAGCTAGACATGGAATAACGACTGTAATTGTTAGTGACAATGGACCGCAATTCACAGCAAAAGAATATTAGAAGTTTACATGAGAGTGGGGAGTACAGCACACCACATCAAGTCCATACTATCCACAGTCAAATGGCCTTGCTGAAAAAAGTGTACAGATCATTAAAAAAATGTGGGAACAAGGTGAGTGCAGATAATCAGGATCTTTACTTGTGTTTGCTGGCACATAGAAACACAATGATAGACAATTTGGCCTTACCAGCACAACTTTTGATGGGTCGGCGTTTACGTTCTAACTTACCTGTGGTATCATCACAACTTCAGCCAGAAGTAGTACGTCCAACTGGTGACGCTCAGACTAAAAGAGAATAAACAGACTCAGAAGAGATATTATGACATAGGTTCTAGATCCTTACCACCACTCCAGAAAGGGGAGAAGGCACGTGTTCTGATTCAAGGCAAATGGGAACATGTGGTTGTAATCAAGAATGCAAAAGCACCACGTTCTTACATCGTGAGAACAGAATCTGGCAAAATCCTAAGGAGGAATAGAAGACACCTGATGAACAGGAGGTAGAGGTGGAAGATGTGCCAACAGCAAGCAACACATCAGGGGAGAATGTGAACCAGAGAGAAACAGAAGTCACAGATCACAGAGAGATACAGAACCTATTATGGAGGAGACAGATCAGCAAGATCAAGTGAGGGTATATACTGCTGAAGATCCACCTTAGGCCGCAGCTCTGAAACTCACTACAACAAGATACATGTATATGGAAGAGTTAGCAAGCCACCAAATCGGTATCAAGACTTTACACAGTTTTGAACTGGAACAAGGGGGTTGTGGCATTTGATAATGATATTCATGGGGATCACGTGCATTGTGTTAAATTCTAATTTTCGTGTCGAGTACTTGAGGTCTAATACAAGAAGTGTGTATCCGGTTGCATCGGGTTCAGAACGTTCATACGACTTTACAGCAGTAAATGATCTTTTGAAGTCTTGAATTTTAGCTCAGCCTTTTGAAGGTGGGTAAACACCTCACAAAGTAACTACTATACAATAATATCATCAAAGTACACTAAACAGGACGACCAATGTAATCCAGCTAGCACCCGTCCCCTTAACCCTTAAAACGTAGCAGGAGCATTACACAACCCAAAGGGCATCACCCGAAACGGATAAAACCCAAAGTGGGCAACGAAGGCAGTCTTTTTCTTGTCTTCGCCAATTAATGCATTTCCGCGTCAAAGATGTTTTTGCCGTTACCATGCACAGAATTTTTCCAGACCCTTTAAAACATTATACCAATTAGAAGTTATTCACGTTCACGGCTTCAATTTATGTTTTTGGGCCCTCCTTCCTGCCACCTAACACTCCTCTAATGCCTCAATTCATTGGTTTTGGACAATTCTACTTTAGTTAACCTTTAATTGAACTGCTATAGGCGACTAAAGTGGCCAAGCGGGATAGTATGTGGTTGACACGTATGCCATTGTGCCAATATTTTTTTGTACTTGCAAGGCTGCATTGTAGTCGAATCAAAGTATAACCAATCCCGTTACGAATTATTGTTGGCTGTACCATCATGTAGTTGCAGAATCATGCAGAGCTCTGGTGTATTTGAATATTGTTGCATGAAAATGTCCCACATCATAATAGTACACCAGGGGACCTGCGAGATTATTCATATTCATTACAGCTGCTATTTCTATTATTATTATTATTATATTCAAATACACTAGAGATTTGCACCTGCAGCTCTGGTTCAGTCATTAGGCCAAACAATCGATTTAGTATTATGATGTGTCATGCAACGATATTGTACCTCCACTAACAATACATTTAAAGGTAATGCATGGAATTGGACAATAAGATAACCTTGCAAGGGCGATTAATTGTTAACGTCTATCACGATTAGCAGTTCAAGGGTTAAACAAAAAATAGTCCGGTGTTAATCGGTTAGAGTGCACTTCAATCTGCCAGATGGCTAGATCTAATGTTGAGAAATCGCTAGCCCCATCCAATGCGTCAAGTGTTTCATCAATTCTAGGCAAGGGTTGTGCATCTTTCAGGGTATTTTGATTTAAAATGTGATAATCTGTACCCCCCCCCCCCCCCCCCCCCTACTTTTGGAGATGCCTAAGGACCAATACTTGGTTCTATGATGCCATTATCGAGCATATCAATCAATAACGTACGTACTTGTGCATGTTCATGGAAGGGCAGCCGTCTTGCACGTTGGCGGATGGGCTGTGTATCTCCAGTGTGTATATGATGATAAAGCAATCTTGTGCAACCAAGATCATCATTCGATAGAGCCTTGAATTCACAAAGCAATTCTTTCGCCCGCTGTCTCTATCCCCCAGAGTGACTGCCTTCTCCAGCATCCTCTCTACCAGGTTGTTCCTCTCCTCCTGCAGACCTGTTGAGCGCACTTTACAGCAAAAATCCTATACTGGCTTCACAGTTCCTACGCCCACATTTTGACTGACCATCACTGGGGCTGGAGATGGGTTAAGAACCTGGATAACTATACTTCCTGAACTCACAGGTGAGAGGGAGGGAGTGAGCAACTACCAGACCATAGTCATTCATAAATTCTACTAGGGGTTCGACTATACCATTCTTAGAAACAGGCCATGACCGTCCTGAAACAGTTGCTGAGACGTATCTGGCATGATGCTGGAATCTCAACAGACTCAGATGTTATGTTGTGTTACTTCAGGATAACCTCAAGTGGGTCCATTCTTAGATATTAGTGGTGGTATTTTTAGACGTGGTGGGGGCAGAGTACAAGTGGTGGTAACTGGTGTAGATGTTGTATCTGTGTTGGTGGTTGAGTTATAATGTTACAGGTAAGTGGTATGGTGGATGTAATGGTTATAAACTCATACTGCGACACAAAATCAGTGCCCGATAGACATTCCTGAGTCAAGTGCTGTGCCACCAAAATCAAATGATCTTCAAACACTTCCTCTCATGGTTACCGTGACATTAGTTTCGACTAGAAGTTTCAGCTTCTCACCACTCACTGTCACGCCTGACTGGAGTACAGGCTGAAGTGTTCCCAATGCATCTTCACGAATCAGTGTGATCCTAGAACCTGTATTCACTAACATGTATATTTCATGTCCACCAATTGAATCTGCTATTGTTAGGAGGTCAGGAGGGAACACCATTTCACAGTCTCCTCCAGACTAGATGGTTTATCCCGCATCAGCTTAAACTGGATACTGGAGGAACAAATACCATGTATAAATTGATCTCTCACCAACTCCTTACATTGTCTTCCAGACCAGCTCAGGTAAGCCTTATCAGCCAACATGCGAAAGGCTCCAACAAATCATTAGTTCGGGTAGACACTCATTTGGTCTTTGCAGCCGACGTTGAACCTTAGCCTTTGTTGCCATCAGGGTTGCACTGCGCCTTCAAGCATTCCACCATGGCACTGTATTCAGAAGCACTGTCCAGCCCCTGTTGTGTGATCACTCAGATGGCTCATCCTCCAGTAAGGAAAGAAGCTCCGCCAATCACTGTTCCATTGAGATTCCGGCATGCTGCGCATAGAGCTCAGATCTCTTTAACCATAATGCCAAGTCAGAGGTCTCAAGCTCATTCACTGCGTGACATAGTATCGTATGCAGTAATATGCAGAGTTTGCCCACGCCATGGTATGCAGATACATATCCAGACATGCACGTGTGCGGACCAATATACATACTCGTACCTAGATATGTCAATGTCCAGTGCAGTGTGCAGATGGGTATTGTTGGGGCTAAGTATCGGGTGCGTACCGCACCCATATCGCGAGCGGCACTTTAGCCCGTAAATTACGATAGTGCGCAATAAATAGGAATATAGGCCGTTTTAACCACACCCATGAAAACGCATATGAGTGTGGCTACTATAATTACCTCGACCGAGTCGCGTACTATTTCGAACTCACAGGTAAGTTATTGGATCCCTATAATCATTGTAAACTTCTGATACCTACATCTGTGACTATTTCTAGCGGGGTGTACCTATTTGAGAAATTAATTTTGATATCATTATCTGCGCATGCTCGGTTTTAAGTTTTGCACATGTTGGTCATTAATGGAGGTGACGACGCACGATCGAGCAAAGGAAACAAAAATAGGCAACTTGGTTGAGTACCCAACGAAATAGGAGGAAAGGAAAGTTGGACTACTGGGCTATCTGTGGAGACAGTACTAATGGAGCCCGTTCCCAACGTAAGAGATATTGGATTGTTGATTTTGATCACTATATAGCTGACGAATCAGTGAGGTGCAACTGTGCAAGATAAAGAGTTCCAAGAGTTTCGGACAACGCGGGTGACAGGCGGAGGTTATAAAGGCATACCGAACGGACTTAAGCAGTCTAGGCCTTGTAAGTTGTGCGTGTTTACACTGTACACTATACGGTGTTGCTTATGTCAAACCAGGACAAGTGTGTGATTCAGTAGATGCAGTGAGGCGGCGTTTCAAGTTGTCACAAAGGTTTACGTGCTTGCGTCATGTTTGTTCTCTTAAGCACAGTGCCGACCAATAGAACGCCATTACGAAGAGCATAGTACGTTGTATGTGTGCATGTGGATTACTCAGTAGGCATGCTATGTCTGACCACAGCTCTTGAGCCGACGCCAGGGTGTACTACGGCCAAATGAAAACGTTTCGCTGCATGGCCAACCAAGGGAATGACGACGATAGCATTGTGAAGCATAAACTAGTTACCACCGCGGTCAGAGAGTAAGTAAATGCTGAGTTCTTTGTGCATAACCTCTGTAATATTTTAGCGTGTGCTTGTAAGGAAACCGTCGACAAGCGCCGCGAGAGTAGTAAAGGCTCGTGCTCGCCTTCCAAGAGGCCTCTGCTAGGCGGAGAGTGCCCTTCTAACTACATCAGGAAAATGTGATGGAGACTTTGATCGCCAGCTTGGAACTATACCTGTTTATTTTTTGACCAAGTTGTATTTCAGCTGTAATTTGATTAAAGTTTGCCGTTAAATTCTGACTGGCGTGGTTCAGGTTTAAGCACTAGCCTTCAAGTATGCAGAACAGAAAATGGATTTGAAACGATTCGAATACATGACGTGTACAGAGTCTGCACGCGTTCATCTGAAGTATGCAGACAGGTGATGACGAATATCTTGAATCCATATGCAGACCGCGATATCATACGTATAAGCGAAGTGTTCGTTCTGAGACGTATACAGGCGCCGCATTCGTGACGTATATGAAAAACTGCCCACGTGTCGAGTGCAGACGAGTATCGATTAGTATGGGTGCAATATACAAGGCTGCATACGGTACACTGTCGCGCCGTGATTCTCCCGGCCCATGCCTGTATAGCCCACCTGTGGAGACTTGTCTGTCTACCTCATGTCTTGCTAGTTGCTTGCCATCTCACTTCTGACACCACCTTGTCCCAGAAGAAAAGAGTGACTGTCTTTGCAATCAAAGAAATCATTAGCATGTACACTTATGCTCCTAAATAGTACTTATACAACACACAAGTGTCTTAATTACATGTACAGGTTGGCACCACGTTACAGTTTGTTGTTTAGATGCCTTTTGCAAGCTCACCATTGTTAGGCTGTAATAGTGCTATTGCACTGCTATATTTTAAGGAACTGAAATTCTACATGATGTAAATAATTAAGATAGCCATTCTAGCCGGGGTAAGGTATCATACTAAGAATATGTGGTCTCTTATTGAATGAACAAATATTTTTATTTCCTTTTCCGACCCCCAAACCCTAGCATCCAGAACGATCCAGGTATATGAGGAGATTGCAAACTTATCAGAGGACGAGGACGGGAAAGAGGATGTGGCCAAGGCGACGGAGGACGAGATGATGTTGCCTATTATAGTGGGGCTATAAATAGTGATGCTTGTGGTATATGTTTGTCTAAGATCTGGGAACGAGACTTTCCGGCAGAACTTCAAAGCTATTGTATGTCATTTGTGTGACAATTTTTATGAACAAAAATCCATGAAACAAGTAACTCAAAATATTCTCTATATGAGAAAGTTGATTTGAAGGCAATAGTGGTATAAACAGCAAGGTAACAAGGGTCTAATGATAAGGAATAGTCCTATATTATATAGGGCTATTACATTTTCCCCTTATCATTAGACCCTTGTTTCCTTGTTTTTTTACACCACTATTCGATATTGTTGTTTACATTTTTCAATTCTGCGGCAGAACATGAACTAAAACTGCAGCTCTGGAGATTAGGGATAGCCTTGCTATCAGGACCGGATACATTACTTACATGGCTTCTTTCCACTAACCAATTCAAGTCCATGGTGAAGAAGCTAGGCATTGATGAATCACGCGCTTTCCCTATATGGTAAATTCACTACGACATTGTTATTCCTTGCCGGGCTGGGATTGGTGCGTATATATGGCATGTTCGCACGCTAAATGCAATGCTTGCAAGCAAGTCCAAAAATGGATGTAGCTTAACTGTTGCCGTCCATCAAAATAGATACGCTATAGCAGATGGACATGCGCGGTATCATTAATGTTTGAAGGAACCTGCATGCATGTTGCAGCGATTCAAATATAACTTTTCAACTCTTCATGTGAGGACTGAGTCTTAAATCATAGCGTAGTAACTAGCTTTAAGGCGAGAGCAGTATATAGGCAACTATTTACAACTCCTCATGCGCAAGGTTGTCATTGTCAACTGCCCTACCCCCTTTCCGGGCCCACGGGGGGAAAACACAAACAAAGCAAAGCAAGTTGTAATTCGGAAGACAAAAAAGTGGTATATATTGAAGTTCCTTCTTGAGGCCACTCCAAAGTAAGTTTCCAATAAAAGTGGGTGACATAGCGTATAATCAATGCGCGGTAATAGCACGTGATTGGCACGTATGGCGCAACCAGTTCCCAATATATAAGGCACTGCAGCACAGATCTGTGTATTGCCTACAGCTCCTCAAGCGAACAGCTATGCAGATGACGGGAAAGGCCTTGTTCCTTCTCACGGTCTCCCTGCTCGTTGCGGGCACGCTCTCATCAGACAGCTGCTCGACAATTGTGGCCACTGGGGGCGATGACGACTTTAACGATGACAACTCCGACTCGCCTCCACCCTCCGGCGGGGTTCTTCCCGCTCCCGCCCCAGGTATATGGCGCGCTCTATCCGCACTACGGTGGTGCAAATATCCCCCCTTTCCCTCCCGCTCTTGCACAAAATAATGAGTACCCATTACCAGTGTGCGAAGGCGAGAATTCTTGACCTAATAGTTTATCTGACGGCGCTCTTTCTTTTTTATTTTTTTACTTTTTTTCTCCTTTCCTTTGTATAGGAGATGACACGGTCAATAGCATATGCCCCGCCCTCAAAGGAAAGGCCCAATGCTGCTCCGGCAGCTACTTCAACGACGCCAAGAACAAGCTGAAGAGCCAGTCACTCAAGGACGGGCTTAAGATGCAGGCAAAGCCCCGGATCGGCAGCTTCCGTGAACTTGCCAGTAGCGTCAACCAATGTAAGTGTATGCATATGATAATAGTGTAAGGCAGTGCGCCTGTATATTTCGACCTAAGCGATTGCAAAACTGCATTGTTGAATTCGATGGGCCAGGCCGCCAGTCAATTACCTTATAACATGGGCTGTAAAATGTTTATTTGCAAACAATAAAGCGGAGTGTGATTCAGCACGAGGAATTCACAATACCAACGTATATGGGCAGTTCCCAATAATAGCTCCTCCCACATGCACAACATGCAGTTTTTTTTTTTAACACTTCAAGCTGACAATGACATTGTCTCTACCCCTTGCAGACTACATGAGCACATTAAACAACGACATCACTATTAATTTTGACAATCTTGTCACACCCAACGCCACCACCCTGAACTTGAACCCAGCCAAGGACAAGTTCAACCCATCCACTGTTGTCAACCAAATCTTGAGCGGACTGATACAGGAAATCAAGAAGAGCGCAGTGAACAAAACCTGCGTCGAGTTGCAGGGTCAAGCCACCTTGGCTGACCAGAGTGTTGCCCTGGACACCTTCGCAAAGGACATAGACTCTCTCCGCAACGCCAGCACACTCTTCTACTTGATCGACCAATACCTCCTCAACATGACGGACAATCTCCTTGCCACTGTACCTCCCACGGACAAGTGCGCCAAAATCCTCCTGGGACTCACGTGCGCCAAGTGCAAGGGTTCCATCGGCAAACTGTGCGGAAGCTTCTGCAGTGCGGCAACTAAAGGTTGCTTCGCGCCTTACTTTGCCGCCCTCAATCCGCAGTTTGACATCCTCTGGGACGTGACCAGGCAGCTTGTCACGTTCCTGAATCAGACGATCACCGAGATGTTTGATCAGCAGAGAATCATCAGACAAGCACTGGTATGGATCTGTTGTGTTAGCCTTGTCCCACGGTCATGGCAAGCGCATGAATTTAGATTGAGAACGGGACTGAATGATGTGGCTAATGAGGAAATTTTATCTTTTCTTTCTTTATTATTGTTATTTTTTAATCACAGATAAACAATTGGAATGCTAAATGCAACACTAGCTTGAGCACTGCATTGAATGGGAACACGAGGCCCCAAGGAGTTGGTGTTGGTCTCCTGCAGCAGGCGCAGAGGCTACTTAAATCCGGGCTCTTGTCCTACAGTATGTTATCCTATTTTGCTCTTGGCATAGTTCGGTTTTCTGTGATATGCGGTGCATGGCAGTGAATTGGGCCCGGTTGGGAGGTTAAAGCCACTTCCCTTTTATTTATGATTAAATTGGACCAGAATTGCATTATCTACGTGTGTGTGTGTGTATGTGTGTGTGTGTGTGTGTGTGTGTGTGTATGTGTGTGTGTGTGTGTGTGTGTGTATGTGTATGTGATTATAAATAATATGACTAATTTATGGTCTAGACCTTAACACTTAAATGCTGAGCATAAAATATTGCAGCAACTCAAATTTGAAATATTGGAAGAGTGTTCTGTAGGCAGATTATAATGGTTCCGCTAATAATCCAAACAGTCTCCATGTGAAGATATTCATGTGATCATTTGTGTACATGTGTATCTGTGGTTACGGGCTTGTGTGTTTTGACTGTTTAGACGGAACTGCAGCATCGCTTTGCTCTGCGAAAACATCCAAGTCTAAATGCTGGAACGGCAAGGAGTCTTTGGACAACGATGGTCCAGAATTCTCAGTTGACAGCATCCGTGGACAAGGTATGTCTGACTTGGATTGAGGTAAATCCCCTACTGGAGTGTATGGTGACTCTGGTGCTGTGCATTGTGACTCTGGTGCTGTGTATGGTGACTGTGGTGCTGTGTATGGTGACTTGGGTGCTGTGTATGGTGACTCGGGTGCTGTGTATGGGGACTGTGGTGCTGTGTATGATGTGCTGAACCATTTGGAAGGAAGCACCACTTATTCTTCTACTGAGGGTACCCGTGTGGATAAACTTTTCCGCGGTAGTGGCAATTCGTATGTAAAGTCTTGCATTAATGTTTACAACAACCTCAAGATATTTCAATGTGGATAGTGGTTGATAGACTGAGATTGAACTGGACATGAACTTTCTAGAAGGAAAATACATTGAGCTATATAGACCTTTAGTGTCTAGGAGACTACAAGTACAGGGCAACTTCATTGCATCAAACTTTGGATCATATCTAGCAATACTTGGAGTGGTGATTTTCTGAGCGGCAAAAATTCAAGTAGGACATATGGCATTGTAATTTTTCTGAAACCATTGTTTTCGAAGTTGCCTCAATATTTTTAACCAAATCAGTTCTATCTGATGCTCTTCCCATGCACCATACACACAGCCATCAACCAATGCTATGAATTTTTTTATTTGAGCTTAATCAACATGTGCTAACTGACCCATCTCTTGCAGCCAAAAACCCAGCCGGTGCCTTCGACGAAACGGAGCTGACTCAGCAGGCCCAGACGATCGGCACTCCCATCAACACCTTCTTCAGCACGCCCAATGTTTCCATGGTTACACCCTCGGCCATCACCATCCCTCAGGGCCAGGTGTACACTGGTGCTGCCACCACACTTAGCATCTCCCTCCTGTTGGTGCTTGCCCTGGCCTTGCTTATTTCAGCTTGAACTTTATTATTTTAAAAGGATTCCTTTCTGTGTACAGTATCTTTTTGCGTAGTTTGTTTACACGGTTTAGTGTCACATGCACTATTACCTGACTCCTCATCTTCTACATTGTACTGCTTCTTGTGTGTCTGGACATTATTTAATGCTGCATTAAAGTCAAGCAAGTATTCAGCTTACCTTTAGTTAGCTACTTTATGTGGAAAGGCAGCAATAGGACACGAGCTGCTGTAGTCTGGGGACCAGAGATGACTGCAGTCATTGCTGCTGACTGCTTGAATGCCACGTCACCCTTTCCCGGCCTGGACTAGAGGGCTGCACTAATGATATAGGACCTCAGAGAAGATTGCTGGGGCCTAGCAGTTTTATAAACATCAGCATGGCTTCCAAGTTTTGGCTTCCCTCTTAGAAATTATTTGCATTAACATTGATCATTTGAAATTGGTGGCTACTTAAATCATGATTTAGAACTAGACAAAATTAATGACTTTGGCAAAGTTTATAGACTAATTAATTAGCAGCAGGAATTATATTATAATCACACCCACGTGCGCAATGCATTTTATAGCGGGAGCAGTGGAATCCTGAAAAGGGTTTCTCTGACCTAATTTTGCCGTCTAATAAAATTTAGTTGCATGTACTGTACATGGGTTTTAATTAATACGATGCAATTGGGATCGTTGCAGACCGAACTTACGATTCTTCACCTTTCAGTACAAGCAGTACAAACGTAACTGTTGCGTTGGAATGTATGGTTAAATCAGTGCCTTACAACTAGTCCGATTTTCAGTGCGATTGAACAAAACAACATATACCTCAGGTCCCACATGGTATATATAAAGCGGAGAGCTGAGAAGGAAAAAACCTAAGCAGTTATCGTCACTCGGATATATCCGTAAAAGCTGTGCACCAACATGGCAGACGTGTATTAATTTATATTGGGCGACACTGACGTAGTCAGATTACAGAGCGGTCACATGACACATGAAAAGGGTCTATTATAGAGGGTACTATGAAGACCAGCCACCGGCCTGCATGGGCATGTGGAATAAATGTTTAGATTGCGTATGTACGAAGCTCAATTTATTTAAAAAAAAAAGAAACAAAAAAAGAGCGCGTTTGTTTGGGTAGTGTGCGTCCAATCCCTCTAGACTGGCTGTACTGTAGCAATTTGCTTCCATAGCTAGCAGTAATGTTAAAAAAAATTTTTAACGCTGGACTGTATAAAAACGGACACCACTATTGTCAAATTAGATTATAACGTATAGAACGGCACGTTGATGCTGCGCAATATGTACTGCTCACACTTGCCTCACATTAAACAGTTCCAATCATGCTCACAGCTGGATCCACATCAACCGAACTGAATCTTGTGGCTACAAAAATCAAAGAGCTTGTATATAATGTAATGAAAGGCATGCGTGTGATGCGCAGGCCTGCATGAATTGATCGCATACAAGCGCATTCCACTTGCATACTAGATTAAAAATAAAAATAATAAAAACAACTATTATTCCACTTTCGAGTAGCTCGCAGGCTTGATCAGTGTGCATGTCGTATAAAAGTTTCATTTTGTTCGATGTACATGCACCGCCCCCGCCTCGCGTGTTCCATGCACTCATTAAAATTGTGCATGCATTTTAAAACGAATGCGTAACGTTGTGTTAATTACACGCATGTATACGTGGCTTCCACTTTTCGCACTTCGCTTTCAGTGGAAGCTATAGCATCTCAAACTTTGGACAGTAAAGTGTTCAGTTTTAAGGGCGTGTTTTCAGTGGCGAGGTTAAAGCAGGTAACCCGCGCAGAAATCACCTGGCGCGCAGGCAGTGTGAATTACATGCGGAGGGCTCTCGTTGCAAGCATGGTCCTGCATGGATGCCTGTCTCAGTTCCAAACTCCAAATCCTTTAATTGGAAAACTGTTTTGAACAGCTGCCGGATGCAGTTGCATAGAGAGTTTACAGCATCAATCAATCGCATGGGCACGAACGATGAATTCTCAATACAGTGTACACTTTTAGGGGGCGTGTTTTGGCGAGATTTAAAAGGGTCACCCACGCAGAAATCATCTGCAGGCAGGGTGAATTATATCAGTGCGGCCGTGTGATACGGGGAGGGGGGGGGGGGGGGGGGGGGGGGGGGCTCTAGTCTTGTTTCAGGCATGGATGCACGCCTGAATCCAAATTCCATATCCTTTAAACTTGATTGCGCGGAAAACTGTTTTGAACAGCTGCTGATGCAGTTGGAGAAAGAGCTAATAAAGTACGACTCAGCCGCTAAAAGCATCAATCTGCATACATGTCGCATGCAGCATGCATGAACGCTTATATATACATCGATGAAAATGAAACTTTTATACGACATGCAATGTGATCAACAGCTAGGGGTGATCAAGCCTGCGAGCTACTCGAAAGTGGAATTTTTATTTTTAACTTTTAATCTATAGTATGCAAGTATGCATGTGACACAATACGAGAGTGCCTGTAGGCGTGGCACGCGTAACTGGTCATGAGGACCAAACGGAAACTCCAGTGTTGTGAATAAGAGCCAACATGCGACACAAAGTTTTTCAATTTGGAATTGCGAACAAAAGGTGTGCCTGTCATCCAAGCAAGTCAACTTTCACTATAAATTAGTTTAATACACCGTTCATGCCGTGCGCATACGTCATTGCTTGATTATACAACAGCGAAATTACCTCCCTTTACACACTGAATTATTAATGGCCGCGGTGGCGAAGAGAAAAGAGAGGAAGAACAAACGTGCTGAAGAACTTCTCGAGAGCCTTCTTATCGACAAATCTATTATTGAAGAGACAGGGAGAGAACTCGGAGTGGGGTCATATGGTCGCGTAGTGGAACTCAAGATGAATCGGGTCAAATGCGCTGGGAAGAAGGTTTACTCCGAATCGCTTAAAAGCGTCAGACAGTCGAACGTGATCTTGGAGAGATTTGCGGATGAGTGCATTAGGTTGAGCTCCCTCAGACACCCGAACATTGTGCAGTTCTTGGGACTTGTAATCGAAGATGACTCGACGACAATGATCACGGAGCTCCTTCCGTTTAGTCTGTTAAAGTGCCTCTCGCTCTACCCCTCCATTCCACTCCATCTAAAGAACACCATGCTCCTGGACATTTCTCTTGGGTTGGTGTACTTGCACTCTAAGGGTATCGTCCATCGCGACCTCAGCTCCAGCAATGTCTTACTCACTTGCGCCTTGCAAGCCAAAATAGCCGACTTCGGGATCGCTCAAGTACTCACGAGCTGCAAGGACTTCTCCACGACCGCGCTGGAGGGTGCCACCGATTTCATGCCCCCCGAGGCCACCATGACCAACGAGAAGGATCGCGTCGTGTGCGATTTCAAGGTGGACATCTTTTCTTTGGGTCACGTGATACTTCACACGGTGGTGCAGCAGCTTTTCCCCCTGCCGCCAAGGATAAAGGTGACCGCGCCGAACAGGACTGTGTTCGGGGTCTCCGAAATAGACCGTCGCAAGGAACTGTTTGATAGGATGGGGGAGAAGCACCACTTGCGAGACCTCGCATGCCTCTGCCTCAGAGACAACCCTACCGAGCGACCCTCATCCATCCAGGTCGTCGACGTCCTTGAGGAGTTTTGCAAAGAAATGAACTTCGATCGCCCCAACACGCTTGAACTCATGCGTCGAATCGCAGAATTGGAAGCGCCGGCAAGCGATGCAGCAAGTGATCGAGCCGATCGACGAGTTGGCAATGGCTTGCACGTGCTGGCCGCCGAGCCAGCAGTTGCTCAGATCCAAACACTCAATGCGGATCCGTATCAGAAATTGATGCCCGCGTCTTTCCCTCCACGTGACGGAAAAACTGGCCGAGACACACAGGGGGCGGAAGCTGTGAAGGCAGTAGAAATGTCTTCAAACCCAGCCAATTTCGGTACTGGTAGCGGCTTGCGACGTGTCTCAATCAAAGGGAGCGTTGACGAATCAGAGCTCGAACATGTATACGTCAATGCTGTCAAGTGGATGTCGAACAAGCCGCACGGTCGAGGTCATGCAAGTGTAGTCTCTTCCTCAGGCCCAATAGACGCAACAGTGGGTGGATTGCATCACCGCTACGCGAAAAGTGGTATTGCGAAAGCATATCAGACTGGGGACGAGACTAAAGCAAGTGCGACCGCGACATTCGTGAACGCATCAGTCGGCCAGAGGGTAAAACGTCCCCCACTTCCCCCGGTAAAAGGTATTCCTAAGCACCCGCTGATACAAGATGGCGCTGAAGCCAATTCCTTTTGTAAACCGCAACGCAGAGTTGGAGCGGACGATACCCCAACAAAAAACATACAGAAGGGGCCAGTTCCTCTGCATCAGAACGCGAGCGCTCGAAAGCCGCATGAAGTGGTTGCTCCTGAATTCCGTGGAATGCACCCTGTCCCCAAGCCGCGGAGCCGTAATGGAAATCGAGACCTTTGATTACACACCTATCCGCGCTGCGCATGCGCATGGGCTGCTGCCGTGTGAGACAATTGACACATTTTGTAACATGCGATATGAATGTATTTACTTGCTCTGTACACATCTTCTCCACTATTCGTACATTTCTTTCTAATAAAGTATTCAGTCCCAAATACAGGAGAAGAAAAAGGAGGGCATCTTGATGGTAACTACAAGATTGAAGCCAACTGCATTTGAAATTATGACATCGTTCACTACAACATTTTACTTGTCAGATTCTGAACTGCTGTATTACATGCTCAATACCACACAGCAATTCGGCCGTCCGATAGCGGGTCATTACGAATACCGCATTCAGTCACGCACACGTGTTGATAACGATACGGCGATCGTAGTCATACTTTTCCGTGCAATACTGTACGAGAACTTCTTTTAAAAATAATTCAATCGCGTGACGAAGCAATTTTGGCGGGTTTTTGCATTTATCTTGTGATGAAGCTTCCTGGAACGCCGAGGTAACACTGCTTACAACTGAAGTGAAATACAGATCTTGCCTTTCATGTAGGCGTTTAGGGCGACTGGGCGAGAGGAGAATATGGTGCTGTATGGTTGGCTGAAAAAGGATTCCGGGCGCCGGATGTGTCATATAACCCTGTAATACCTTCACTGAAGTAGAGCGATGAAAGAAACAGTACGTCGCTAGTTTTTTGTGTGGTTTATATACTTACGATGGCTATTTGCAATTCTTTTCCAGTCTCGTGTCGAACAAAGAGAAGTTACCTCCAAAAAACGTTTATTGCCTAAATAGTCCTAAAGCCTCTAAAGTGTGCCTTTTGTTTTTTAGATGGAAATCGGATGTTCTGTTTAACCACTGCTGAAAGGTGAGGCCCTGTATAAGTGCATCAGTCATGCCTTCTTTTTGTTTAAACAGGCTCTGTTCCAGTTCAGAGTGTAACACTGTATTGTTTAATTTTTTATTTTGTAAAATGTGAATAATGAAAAACCTCTACCATTACATCATACGATAATCAATGTAGCGCGCATGCTCGGTCTCGTACAAAATTGTACGTGCGCGTGCGATGTTGATCGCGGATTACTCCGTGCATGTGCATCCCAATTATCACGCTGGGATCGTGAAATAATTCGTATGAAATCGGTCCACTCACGATTTCGTGAGCAAAAGGCGCACAAAATTCGGAAGCGCTCTCTTCCGGTTGAAATCGCGTGCTGTCACGGGCCCGCGATCAAAGCGTTGAATTGCTGTGCCAAATCTGAGTGTTCGCCTCGTCAGCCTAATATGCATGCATAAACTGTACCCAGCCCAGGGCTTTCGAGGCCAGGGCCAGGGTCCGACTTGAGGTCGGCTGGCCTAACACTGTCACTGACCGGCCTCAGCAGGCCAACTTATGTACTGATTTGAGATGTCAATTATTGTGACGTAACTTGATTGCCCACATTGAACGGCATCACAAGGACCAACAAAAGAAGGATGTCCCAGTAGTTTGTGCCAAAAATGAAAAGACAATTGTACTGAACAGCCAAGAAATGGCAGCTCGAGCAGTCAAATCACGCCGCTCACACAATCGAGCACGATAAAGCTACTGACGAAAACTCCCAGCCGTGCACGTTTTTTTTTTTCATTAGGAGCGCGATCGAGGTTACTATATACTGCACACTTACTGGTGCATAGAGTGGGCGGGGTCCTGCCTGACGGACTGGGGGTCTGGCCTTTGGCAACCCTCTTCAAATTGTCCACTTAAACGGTGCTCAGAAGAGTTTCCGTTAATGATTATACTAACCTACATTATAAAAAAAACTCTAGCCAATTGTGGTCAGGCACAACCGCCACCCCCTCTTCCCTCCTCCCCATGCACACACACACACATACACATACACACAAACACACAATAGCATATCGATCGCCTACATAACATAACATCATTTCTTGTAGTATAGACCATTAACATGAGTATATACCAACAAGAACAAATAATAATTATTATTAGTATAATTTACAATGCGGGTTATTTTTGAACCCCAACGGATTTAAGAACTGAAAGTATCATTAGATATAAGATCATGCACATTTCTGGGCAAAACAAGCGCTGTATAATATTTTTCATTATCCATTCAGGCCCTTGCAAAATCTTAACAAATGAGAGAGGTTGGTTTTGAAGATGGAAAATGATGATCTGTATACACCGGTATACAGTAAATAATCAAGCAGTACAACATTTCAATAGAGTAGTCAACAAACATTTTGAAACCATGTATATAAATGACACATTTGACAAGCACCACACACGTGAGCTGTTCTATGATGCACTAGGCTTGAACTGAGGCTTATTTGGATTATTCTGAAGCAACCAGTGTGCAAGCCACTCCTGAGGAAAACAAAAAATAACGAAACTGAGTGGATGGGCAAGTTGGACAGGTCAGAGGCTGACCACTGGATTTTCAGGCTTCTGTTTGCTTAGCTCGGTGAGACCTCTGGAGAGTACTGGTGCGATGTGCCTCTGCAAATAATCTTTACACAACTGCCCAGACAGAACTGGCTCAAATGTGGCTGGAAAAATCATGTGCATGCATCGGGGTGTGTGTGTGTGTGTGTGTGTGTGTGTGTGTGTGTGTGTGTGTGTGTGTGTGTGTGTGTGTGTGTGTGTGTGTGTGTGTGTGTGCGTGTGTGTATGCGTGTGTGCATGTGCGTGTTTGTGTATATGAGTGTGTATGCGTGTGCACATGAGAATATGAGTACTGTGCTATGAAATCGTCCTCAAGACATTATTGAACTTGCACTTTTCTCCCCACCCATCTATATCCTTCCTCTGCGGATAAATAGATCACTTATCGGTGACCTAATTCTTACCACTATCTGGAAACATGAATTTTATTTCTCTTTCAGCGTTGAAAAAGCTATCACTGCCGTGAAGTCCGTTCCTTGTATGGTCATGACCATATCTGGCTCTCATACTGTGAGGCGCCTCTTCCTTCGCCTTACTCGCATTGGTAGGCCCAAGGAGTGCCCTCCATGCGGCGATTGCGTCAGGCTTTGCCAAGGCAAGCACTAGAATTTCACCACTGAAAATGTTGCATCGGTGGTAAGTTAACTCTGTTCAGCATCTTCTTCCATACGTTGCCGTACCCCTACCCGGTCATTTACCTGTGCATGAATGCTATCAGACTTGGGAAGAACATTTTCCCATAGTGCTCTGCATAGAAGTCGGCAGCTTGTTCCGGTGTTAGACGAAGCCGCCGTTGCTGTTGTATGTGCTGCAGTAATTGAAGCTCATTTTCTCGGGATTCTTACCTGCAGAATGGTGAATCCATTACTCTTTATGTCTTCTATGATGTTGTCCGCTTGATCTATAGCATCAGGTTTTATGATGGCCAGCGTTCTCTCTACAGTAATAGCTGGAGGATCGGGAAATGGGGGACTCGCTTCCATTTTGTTATTTACGATCGCTAAGCAACGCAAGTTATGACATCACACGCGACGACGGCCCGCGCTCAAAATGTTAGTTAATTAATAATATTAATGACATAGCCCGGCCGGCTTTAGCATGCTAGTATAGTTGGCCTTCGACACATATGTATATGTATGTATAACGGAGAAGGAACGCCATAAGCACTTCTGACAAGAGACAACGACCTCAGAGCCTCATGTACTTGAAAGCTGCTAATCAATATTCCTCGCCCGATCTGAAAGACGTATGAACGACTCACAGGTTTGAATATTATAAGTGCGCGGTTTGTTTCTTGGGTGGTGTTTGTTGTCTATTTAGCGCTCACGTGTGTTTCAAACGGCCGCAGGAAGGGGACAGAAGAGAGAGGGGAGAGGATTTGAAAGTTTAATGACTAGTGTGGCTGCGACGGATGTGTGTGCGCGGGCACGGCTCTGTGTGTGCTTGCGTGAATGTGTGTGCTGGAGGTATGTGCGTGCCGTGTGTGTGTGTGTGTGTGTGTGTGTGTGTGTGTGTGTGTGTGTGTGTGTGTGTGTGTGTGAGGGACTCGTCAGCCATAAAGCATAAATCCAGCGGGCATCGATAAGACGTCCCCACCGCATCGTCTTTCTTCGCATTATGAAACGTACGATGTGTTTAGAAGGCGCAAAGCGAGTCTGTCGAGCGAGATTGGGGTGTGAAGTTGTGGCAGTGAAACGCAAATGGTGTGTTTTCTTTTATTTTCTTTTTCTTTCTTACTTGGGTGGTAAGCGTGTTGTTTGCGTTATGGTATACAGAGACCCAGCGTGCCTAGACTGTCTCCACATTGGCAGAGTTTGATCCTTTTTGATCATTGGGAGCCTGCACCTGAGGTTACAGCTATGGCCATTGTTAGAAAGCAATGGAGGGGGGGGGGGGGGGGGGGGGGGGGGCGGGCTAAAGGTGGGATTCCAGCAGTAGATAAGGAACTGATGGGCGTGAGAATTCCAAGTGAGGGAAACCAGTAAAGTGTAGAAGCTAAACAAGTGAACTCATTCCAATAATTCCATTTCTACACTCCTCCATTCACCCACAAAACCCTCAAGCCATGTGACAAGTGCCACCACCAAAATGTGGGCTGGTCTTGAGTCCAGCTGCCTGTCCCTTTTATTCCCCCCCCCTCACACACACACACACACACTCATAGGTGTGGTTTGGCATTTACTTTTGTTGTTTGCTACCAGCCCAGAATTCATCTTGTCATGCTGTTTATGTTCCCTACACACCACTCACCTCCACCATCACCTCCTCCAATAGCACTCTTTCTTTGTGCGCAACCAGCTGCATTAAGCATTCAATTCAAGACAGCGCCAGATTCAGTCGTCCAGACATTATATACACTCATCAGCTCCAGTTACCTTCTGTACAGAACAACATCCAATCTTCCCCGAACCCACCTGCACTAACAGACAAGAGAGTTGCCAAGACTCTTGCACACACAACAGACCTTCAAGCTCTTCCATTCCTTCAAGTTCTTCCAGTTCTTCCATTCCTTCAAGTTTTCACAGCATAAAAATGTATCATGTGAGTGCACTGGTGCTATTAGAGGGTGTGGCTTATACATGGGGAGATGTGGTCTAGTTTTGACGAGTATTGATGATGTCATAATATAGTAAGCATTTCTAAAGTGCTACCCACCACCACTGGATATCTGACATCCTCCTTGTCCAGTGTACAAGGAGTTAAAGGTGACATAAGTGATTAATGAACCTTCTCAAACGAGACAGTTTATAGGATGTAAGGTTGACCGTTGTAAGATGTACAGAAACAAAAGGTTGTTGGTTGTACCTGTAGTTGAAACAAGCACTTGGGTTGTAGGATAGAACGGGTTGAGCACTGTGCTGGGAGCCCTAAAGCTTCCTTGTTTCAATCTTCACGCAGCACATGGTGCTATCATACCCACTTACACCTCATTTCAACTGTACAAACCAACAACCAACCAAAGTAGAAAACCCATTTAATCACGAAGACAGAGGTAGAAATTAAATAGCTGTCAGGTCTTCAGTTGCAGAGGCCAGAGTGCGTGTACTTTGCCTGTACCGCAACATTCATGCATTTTAGCCGAGCTGCACTAGTCCCCAGACTATTCTAAAGACCCAAACTGTTAAGAGTGGGCACGAGGCAGAATGAACTGTTCCTTGAGTTATAGGATTTGTATAATACATTTGTACTCTCTCCCTTACGCAGAATTCATTGCATCTTACAAGAGGTGGTAGCTTTGATGGAGGCAAATCTTCGGTTGTTCCGCCTGGTCCCCCTGCCTTTCCACAGAATGCGGGGAGGTACGTGCCCTGTGACCCTGTTGAGGAATAAGTGTGTATGTGTGTGTATGTGTGTCTGTGTGCATGTGTGTGTCTGTGTGCATGTGTGTATGTGTTGTGTCTGTGTGCATGTGTGTGTCTGTGTGCATGTGTGTATGTGTGTGTATGTGTGTATGTGTTGTGTCTGTGTGCATGTGTGTGTCTATGTGCATGTGTGTATGTGTGTATGTGTTGTGTCTGTGTGTATGTGTGTATGTGTTGTTTCTGTGTGTATGTGTGTGTGTATGTGTGTGTATATGTGTGTATGTGTGTGCATGTGTGTGTCTGTGTGCATGTGTGTATGTGTGTGTATGTGTGCATGTGTGTGTGTCTGTGTGTATGTGTGTGTATGTGTGTATGTGTGCATGTGTGCATGGGTGAATGTGTGTGTCTGTGTGCATGTTTGTATGTGTTGTGTCTGTGTGTCTGTGTGCCTGTGTATGTGTGTCTGTGTGCATGTGTGTCTGTGTGCATGTGTGTATGTGTGCATGTGTGTCTGTGCATGTGTATGTGTTGTGTCTGTGTGCATGTGTGTATGTGCATGTGTGTATGTGTGCATGTGTGTATGTGTGCATGTGTGCATGTATGTGTGTGTCTGTGCATGTGTGTATGTGTGTCTGTGCATGTGTGTATGTATGTGTGTTTCTGTGCATGTGTGTATGTTTGTGTGTGTACATGAGTGTCTGTGTGCATGTGTATCTGTCTATGTGTGCGTTTAGATTTCTGTGCATGTGTGCGTGTATTACTGTATGTGTGCATGCGTGTACATGTATGTGTGTGAATGTATCTATATGTGGTATGAATGTGTTTGATGTATGTGCATATGTACGTAGGCTTGCTGTATGTGAATGAGTTGATGTTTGTGTGTTGTGTGCATGTGTATTTGGCATATTTCTACTCATTCTGTTTTTCATTAAGTATTGATAACAATTTTTCTGCCGCAGTAGCAATGGGCATGTGTGATGGTTATCGCTTCCCCCTCCCTCTCTCTCGTCCCTCTTTCTTTCTGCCTCTCTCCCTCCTCCCCTCCCTCCTCCTCCCCTCCCTCCTCCTCCCCTCCCTCCCTCCTCCCCTCCCTCACCCTCCCCTCCTTCTGTAGTGTCAGGGAGACTGGCATTATTGATAAATTGATGGTGAGTGAGAGTGTGTGCCTGTGACAGTTTCAACTAACCTGTGTTCAGGCATGTGTGTGTATGTGTGTGGCCTGGGACCTGGGGGCATGGTGTGGTGTGGGTGTGGCCGTGGGACCTGGGGGCATGGCATGGTGTGGGTGTGGCCGTGGGACCTGGGGGCATGGCAGTGGTGTGGGTGTGGCCGTGGGACCTGGGGGCATGGCAGTGGTGTGGGTGTGGCCGTGGGACCTGGGGGCATGGCGTGGTGTGGGTGTGGCCGTGGGAACCTGGGGGCATGGCGTGGTGTGGGTGTGGCGTGGGACCTGGGGGCATGGTGTGGTGTGGGTGTGGCCGTGGGACCTGGGGGCGTGGTGTGGTGTGGGTGGCATACGGACCTATTGTGGGAACAAAGCACAAGCCAGCAGATAGTTCTAGGCTTTTATGGTTTCCTTTATTAAGAACCCTTCTCTCCTCTTACATAACTGCATTTAAATTGAGAGATCTCATACATGTATAGTACATGTACTTGTTGGCCAGTTGTACATACTAGTCATCCCTCCCTCCCTCCCTCCCTCCCTCCCTCCCTCCCTCCCTCCCTCCCTCCATCCCTCCCTCCCTCCTCCCTCCCTCCCTCCATCCCTCCCTCCCTCCCTCCCTCCCTCCATCCCTCAGACTTCCTTTGGCTTCATCACCTGTTGTGAACGGAATGAGTCCATTTTCTTCCACTTCTCTCAGTGTTCTGGGAGTGAGGATCCCACTGACTTGAAGCCTGGCGGTAAGCTGGGGGGGGGAAGGTGATAAGCAGTGTGGCCGTAAGCTTTGGGGGGAGGGGCCAGGCCGTAAGCTGCGGGGGGGGGAAGGTGATAAGCAGTGTGGCCGTAAGCTTTGGGGGGAGGGGCCAGGCCGTAAGCTGCGGGGGAGGGGCCAGGCTGTAAGCTGTGGGGGGAGAGGCCAGTTGTAAGCTGTGGGGGGGAGGGGCCAGGAGTAAGCTGTGGGGGAGGGGCTGGGAGTAAGCTGTGGGGGGAGGGGCCAGGCCGTAAGCTGTGGGGGAGGGGCCGGGAGTAAGCAGTGGGGGAGGGGCCAGGCTGTAAGCTGTGGGGGAGGGGCCAGGAGTAAGCTGTGGGGGAGGGGCCAGGGAATACTAATTTGTGAAAACATTAGCACAACATTTCTAGTCATTCCAAACACATAATTGTAAACAATTGGTCAAAAATAGTTTGTGTTTTGAATAATAGGCTATTAATCAAATCTTTTTTATAATAATAATAATTGAATTGACCACATTTGTAGTGATTTGTTTCCATTCCCTCTACGTTGTGTGTTTAGTGATGACATCGTGGTATACTGTTTCTTACCTTACCCATCTTGCCTCCCATCTTAGTGTTGAAGTAATGGTCTGAGCTGTTTATTTCTCATTAACACTCTTGTCACATGTATTTTTAACTTCCTCCTCCCCCTTCTTATTTCTATCTTTCCCCTTCCTATTCCTATCCTCCTCCCCCTTCCTATTTCTCCCTTCCTATTTCTATCCTCCTCCCCCTTCCTATTTCTATCCTCCTCCCCCTTCCTATTTCTATCCTCCTCCCCCTTCCTATTTCTATCCTCCTCCCCCTTCCTATTTCTATCCTCCTCCCCCTTCCTACTTCTATCCTCTTCCCCTTTCCTCTTCCATCTATCTCTCTCACTCCATTACTTCCCACCTCCTGACAAAACAAGATGAAGTGGAGTTTGAAGTGGGCACAGATGCGCGTACGGGGAAGCTCATCGCTCGTCGTGTGGTGCGTCTGCCCTCTGGCACTGTGTCCTTCGAGAGTGTGGGGGAGGAGAGGCTGCTGGGGAAGGTGGAGTGTGAGCCCCTGATAACTAGAGTGATGGACGCTCCCAAGCTAAAGGTGAGTGCTCCAAGGGCCAGTGGAGGGAGGTGGAGGTGTGTAGAAGGGAGATATGGAGGTGGAGGTATGTAGAAGGGAGATATGGAGGTAGAGGTCTGTAGAAGGGAGGTATGGAGGTGGAGGTGTGTGGAAGGGAGGTATGGAGGTGGAGGTGTGTAGAAGGGAGGTATGGAGGTGGAGGTATGTAGAAGGGAGGTATGGAGCTGGGGGTGTGTAGAAGGGAGGTATGGAGGTGGAGGTGTGTGGAAGGGAGGTATGGAGGTGGGGGTGTGTAGAAGGGAGATATGGAGGTGGGGGTGTGTAGAAGGGAGGTATGGAGGTGGAGGTGTGTAGAAGGGAGGTATGGAGGTGGAGGTGTGTAGAAGGGAGGTATGGAGGTGGAGGTGTGTAGAAGGGAGGTATGGAGGTGGAGGTGTGTAGAAGGAAGGTATGGAGGTGGAGGTGTGAGGAAGGGAGGTCCACCTCATAGTTGTGTCTCTCATCTGTTTCTGCTGGTCGTTTAGGGCAGTACAAAAGGTACCTCTGATCTTGGCATGGGCAGAATCATCTATGAGAGAAATGGGGTAAGTCTTTCCTTGTGTTCCACCAGTGCTGTACAATGCAGTGTGACCAAAGAAGTGGATTTTGTGCCAATTGTTGTGTGTGATGTGATGGTGGATTTTGTGCCAATTGTTGTGTGTGATGGTGGGTTGAGTGAGAACACTGCCCCTTGCCAATTAGTTACATACCTGATACAGTGAACAAAATGGCTCCCCAGATATATTCTATCCCCAGTACCAAAATGCATAACGTTTTTTCAGTGTTGTCAGCTATAAACCAAAGTTGTATCCCATAGTATTTGGCTGAATTTTGACAAGGATGGCAAATACCAACTTTGGGTTCCCAGAAAGCTTGTACACCTAAAGTTAACATTTTACAGTGTCTGTCCCATTTAGTTTTAGAATCCTGAAGTGACAGAAAATAAAGTTCAATGCAGCCACTTCGCCCTTCCTTTCCATCCATGTAATAGGATGACATGTAGCTCAATGATTCTTTGCACAGGAAAAAGTTAGAAACGTCCAGGCATGGCTTTTCAGGGTGGTTTTTAACATAAAACCACTCTGGGATTGGATATCTAGCGTGGGAATAGCGTAAAAACCATCCTGGGATTAAGTGTCCAGGTGGGAATATTGTAAAAACCTAATGGACTTGTCCTGGTTTTGTTGAACAAAAACCATGTTGAAGCAATTAATACACAGTTTTTATTCATTGCTTCAACATGGTTTTTGTTCGACAAAACCAGGACAAGACGATATGGTTTTTACAATACTTCCACCCTGGACACTTAATCCCAGGATGGTTTTATGCTATTCCCACACTAGATATCCAATCCCAGAGTGGTTTTATGTTCAAAACCACCCTGAAAAGCCATGCCTGGACGTTTCTACATGTAACTTTTTCCTGTGTTGTTCTTCATGTAACCCATGTAACAGCAGTGTCATGTCACCTGGAGTTCCTTCCATGTAACCAATGTAACAGCAGTGTACAATTTCTTCCATATAACAGAAGTGTTTATTCTTTCCATGTTACAGAATTGTTTATTCCTTCCATGTAACAGGTGTGTTTATTCTTTCCATGTAACAGAAGTGTTTATTCCTTCTGTGTAACAGAAGTGTTTATTCCTTCCACATGACAGGAGTGTTTCTTCGTTCCTTACGCCTTCACTGATGTGAATGATGATCGGGAGATCCACAGAGGAGACGAAGTGTCTTTCTACATGGCCAGGAACAAGAGGTAAGCATATGCAAGCTTGCTTGGTTGCAGTGTAGCCAGAAGCATGCTTGGTTCATAAAGTAAGAGTTTGCATGTTTGCAAGCTTAAAACATGCTTATTTCAAATAGTGCATGTGTTTGTAAGTATGTGTCTCCGCAAATGTCAAGTATGCTTTGTTGTAACGTACATTTAGTGTGTTTCGAATGGGGATGGTCAGATTTACAGTATACATGTACATGTACGAATGAGTAATCTCTCCTCCCCCTCCCATCCTTTCTCCCTCCACCCCTCCTCCTGATGCCTCCTCCTCATCCCTCCTCCCCTTCTTCTGACCCTTCTCCCCTCCTCATCCCTCCACCCCCTCCTCTTCCCCTCCTCATCCCTCCTCCTCATCCTCCTCATCCCTCCTTCCACTTTAGGACCACAGCACTCAGAGCTAGACTTGTGCGCCTGGTTCAGTCTGCAAAGGTGGAGAAAATCCAGGTGAGTACCTGCATGAGTGGGTGTGGCTTGCATGACTGGGACCTGCATGAGTGGGTGGGGCTCGCAAGTGGGTGGGGCTTGCATGAGTGGAAATGATGTTAGCATCACGGGACCAACAGTAGGCTCCACGCTCTTATTAACCTATCACTTCGTAGTAGTTCGCATTCCTAAATTGAAGTGATTTCATTGTATTGGGAGTTCCATGCACACACACACACTTACGCACACGCACACACACACACACACACACACACACACACACACACACACACACACACACACATGTATCTAGCTTTGATACTTGTATTTAGGAATCACAAACCAAAGTATGGGTATCACGTAGTCTAGCACACTGTACGATGTGGGCTGCAAGGCTCTGGTATTAGCTCTACTTATCAGCTTGAGTCTCGATGCTAGCGGTCAAGCCGTTTGCAAAGGATCGGCGTGCACTAATTGGACACATTTAGAGTATGGAGAGGGAAGGGGGTGATGACATCTGTGCATCCCTCTGTTGCTCTATGTTAGATGTCACAATAGCTTGTCTCCCTACCTCCTTGTCTCTTTGTCTCCTTGTCTCCTTGAGTTCTTGTCTCCTTGTCTTTTACACAACTCAGACTATACACAGGATGTTCTTATGTTGTGCCATTACTTACATTTAGTTTACAATCAGATATTTCTCCCCCCCCCCCCCCCCCCCCCCCCCCCTGCATTGGTGAATTATGCAGTGTCCTATACAGTAGTGGTCAAAAAAAACTTTACGTTTCTTAAAACACCGTTGCCGTTGCACGGCCGTTTTGACAAACGGCACGGCAACGCAACGGCAACGGAACGTCAACGCCGTTTTAGGGTATCCAATTAACAAGTACAGTTCGCGCGAATTCCAGCGTTTGCGAATACGTTTCTCCTCCGTTCACGAGCACGTTTTTCGCCGTTTAAAAAAACGCCACGAGCACCGATGTCACGTCGTCTTCTCTCATCTGGTTTTCGACGAGAACTTTAATTGCTTCCGTTACTTTTGAACGTCGTCCGCTACCTTCTTTTCGACCAATGGAGCCAGTCAAGACATACCTCTTCGTATTCCCTGCCTTGAAGCTACCATTCCTTCGCTCAATAATCGTTTTGTTATCTCTGGAGCCTTTAAACCTTTACGATGGAAAAATATTATCCGGAGCTTCTTGTAGGGCGAGTATACCATTTTCTTTTTAGCATGCAAAGTTGCAATTGGCTGTGCAGTATTTATAACAGTGTGTACAGACTAGAGCGTTGGTTTTTACTTGTCACGAAATGTGTCAAAACGTTATAGGCCGTTAAAAACGGAACTGGCAGTTCTTAAAAACGGCGTTCATTTCGCTGACACATAAATGTGATAATAAGTCTTCTATAGTTTTCTAAAACGGTACGGCAACGGTACGTTCCTAGAACTACAGTCTTCACACCGTGCAACGGGAACGGCGTTTTAAGAAACGTAAAGTTTTTTTTGACCACTACTGTATGTATGTGCAGCTTGATTACATCATTATGATGTCACCTCTTTAGGGCATAGTCAAGACTTTAAAGGATTCCTTTGGGTTCATTGAGCGAGCAGACGAAGCGAAAGATGTGAGTAGCCAACTTGAGATGTGGTGAGATAAGGAAATACTTAAACCTTAAAGTTTCAGTAAAATGTCGTGTTTAAATCATCAGTAATCAAATACACAGCATGAATTTTTATGTAGTATTGAAATACAAATTAACTTTTGACCATTATTCCTTTGTTTCTATTTACATGTACTTCCCATATCCCTCATCTCTCTTCCATATCCCTCCCTCCTCCCATATCCCCTCCCTCCTCCCATATCCCCTCCCTCCTCCCATATCCCCTCCCTCCTCCCATATCCCTCCCTCCTCCCTTATCCCCTCCCTCCTCCCATATCCACTCCCTCCTCCCATATCCCCTCCCTCCTCCCATATCCCTCCCTCCTCCCATATCCCTCCCTCCTCCCATATCCCTCCCTCCTCCCATATCCCCTCCCTCCTCCCATATCCCCTCCCTCCTCCCATATCCCCTCCCTCCTCCCATATCCCCTCCCTCCTCCCATATCCCCTCCCTCCTCCCATATCCCCTCCCTCCTCCCATATCCCCTCCCTCCTCCCATATCCCTCCCTCCTCCCATATCCCCTCCCTTTAGTGGTCTGTACAGGCAGTTACTCCTTTATGTGTATAGTCATTCATTCCACCTGTACTGGCTTCTCCCTCCCTTTGTAGATCTTCTTCCATAAAAGTGAGCTCACTCCGGGATGTGAGGAGGAGATCTGTGTGGGGGCGTACGTGGAGTTTGTGGTTCAAGACAGACAGGTTTGTGTGCATACACACACACACACATGCACACACCATAGCACGTGTACACACACGCACACCTGCACACATACCATAGCACGTGTGCACACACACACACACACACACACACACACACACACACACACACACACACACACACACATCAGGCATTCAGATACTACATTCAAAGGTGGGAAAGGCAATGCCTGGGTGGTGGTACTAGGCTATGCCTGGGTGGTGGTACTAGGCTATGCCTGGGTGGTGGTACTAGGCAGTGCCTGGGTGGTGGTACTAGGCAGTGCCTGGGTGGTGGTACTAGGCTATGCCTGGGTGGTGGTACTAGGCAATGCCTGGGTGGTGGTACTAGGCAATGCCTGGGTGGTGGTACTAGGCAGTGCCTGGGTGGTGGTACTAGGCAATGCCTGGGTGGTGGTACTAGGCAATGCCTGGGTGGTGGTACTAGGCTATGCCTGGGTGGTGGTACTAGGCAATGCCTGGGTGGTGGTACTAGGCTATGCCTGGGTGGTGGTACTAGACAATGCCTGGGTGGTGGTACTAGGCAGTGCCTGGGTGGTGGTACTAGGCAGTGCCTGGGTGGTGGTACTAGGCTATGCCTGGGTGGTGGTACTAGGCAATGCCTGGGTGGTGGTACTAGACAATGCCTGGGTGGTGGTACTAGGCAATGCCTGGGTGGTGGTACTAGGCAATGCCTGGGTGGTGGTACTAGTATCAAACATTCTTTACATCCAATCTCACATTGTTGACGCACAATAAGCACCGATGTGAATCTGCATTGTGTGTACATGGCTGGCTGATACCGGTTGGTCAATCCCAGCGTCCCGGGTGTGTGATGGTTTATATGTGTATGTTGTTGGGTCGATCCATATTCAATTGAGCCACCCGAATGACATCACTTTCTAGCATTGAAGCACCATTTCTTATTTACATGGTTCCCATGGAAATGCACCAAATTGCTGTACATTTGTATATCCCATGTTGTATGGTTTTTAAATTACAAGCTTATTAATTTCTGATCATTTTCTCAAACTTAGTAAGATATAACTCTATCTAGGTCTGAGGTACATGCATATGAATACATTTTGCACAAAAGAGTACTTGCTATGGGAACCTGTACCCAATGAATTTCATAACATGATATTATAGGGCTTCATGTTTGGCACAATTAACCTTTAATCTCCAGACGTCCTACGCGTAGGACGATGGTCCTACGCGTAGGACGATGGTCCTACGCGTAGGATGCATGTTAAAATTAATTTTTTGCAAACCCATATGAACAGAGAACAAACCAAAAACTCATTGTACTGTAAAAATGGTTAGTAATTCTAAATACACTGGTACTTCCTTGCATATCTTCAAAGTCTGTCAAATACAGTCAATACTCATTGCCAATAGATACATGTTATCGTGAAGCAACTTCAAGTACCAACAAGTAATGTTGGAAAGATCAGAACGACGTTCAAAACAAGGGGGATAGTGAGACAGGTCTTTGGCACTAGGAAAATTAAAAAGTACACTTGGAATTTGCTAGCTCCACAAGCGTATGAACAATACTTATTTGTCAGTCGCATGTCTTGGAATAGCCAAGTGAATGGACAAATCTTGAAAACGCACAGTGTGTTTTCAGTACAAATGGCTAAATCGTTTAGAGTTAGACAACTGCCATAGAATGTATTAAGTAGCACACACATCAAGCTTCAAAAAACATCCAATAAAAGTTATACTTGTCATACTTTTTTCTATGACAATTAAATTGTACGCATAATGCATTTTTAAGTACCGCATCCTGTTTTTTGCATCGTGTAACCAAGAGCGTGATTTAAAAAAATGGATTGTCAATTGGTAAATTAAGCATGGTAGACACATCAAACAACAGTAGAGAAATGGATGACAAAAACTAGCATTTCTATTTATAATGAATTTTCAAATATTGGTCCTACATGTAGGACTTGGCTCTGGAGATTAAAGGTTAAATGACTAAAGTAGTAATTGCTAAATCTCCAATCAAACCAAACTTTTACCATAGGTAGTTACTATCACACCTCACATATTGTACTGATCACCTTTAAGGGTGAAGTATGTCCTAGGCTGGGACATCCCTTCAAAGGACAGGCAGCCATGTTTTATCCTATGTTGTGTTTAAACACTGTCATAACACATAACAACACTGCCATAACACATAACAACACTGTCATAACACATAACAGTACTGTCATAACACATAACAACACTGCCATAACACATAACAACACATAACAACACTGTCATAACACATAACAGTACTGTCATAACACATAACAACACTGCCATAACACATAACAGTACTGCCATAACACATAACAGTACTGTCATAACACATAACAACACTGCCATAACACATAACAGTACTGTCATAACACATAACAACACTGCCATAACTTCACCAACTGACACGCACCAGGCTTCTTTTGGTCATGCACCAATACACGCAGCCACCCTTTTTGTTACAAGGAGGAATACAAAGCGCTGCCCTTTGTTACATGATCGGAGGCATGTCGTCGCCCAGCTCAGTATATGCCTTTAAAGTGCTGCGTGCCTTTTGTTACATAGGAGAAATACAAAGCGCTGTGTACTCACCTTTTGTCGTTATCCAGCTCTGTATACACCTTTTGTTACATAGTAGGAATGCAAAGCGCTGCGTGGCTCACCCTTTGTTACATTATAGGACCTGTACTTTAAGCAAAACAGAGACCAACTGTGCTCTAGCTACTAGGCAATAGGTACTTGTACATGTATGTAGGTATAAATTGTTTCTGTTAACAGAACAGATAAAAGTAGTCCATCAACTGTGTAAACTCACTAAGTAAACACACTTTGGAAGGGAGGATAAAACATGGCTGCCTGTCCTTTGAAGGGATGTCCCAGCCCAGGACATACTTCACCTTTAATAAGCTTGTACCATACAACATGGGATATACAAATGTACAGCAATTTGGTGCATTTCCATGGGAACCATGTAAATAAGGAGTGTGCATGTGAGAGTGTGTGTGTGTGTGTGTGTGTGTGTGTGTGTGTGTGTGTATGTGTGTGTGTGTGTGTGTGTGTGTGTGTGTGTGTGTGTGTGTGTGGTGTTTGGTCCGACATCTAGCTCACCCTTCTCCCCTACCAGGGCAAGGAGGTGGCCACACAGCTCAAGGTTCTTCCTCCTGGGTCAGTCCAGTTTGATGACATTGGCAGCGACACTCTGGAAGGTGTTATCAAGAAGCCGCTCATCAGGTCCTTCACCCACGGCCATGCCAAGGAGGTAAGGAAGGTAGAGGTGTGTGTGTGTGGAGGGGGTACAAGGGGGGTGGAGGTATGTGTACATGTATGTGTGTGTGGAGGTGTGTGTATGGGGGGGGGGGTGGAGGTAGTAGCCAAGAGAACACAATTATTATAATATAGTATGCATTACATAATTGTACGTACAGTGTGCGCTCTGGGTAGTTTTTCAAGTTTTCAAATGTTTAGATTTTCAGCAAACTGGAAAGTTCCTCTATCAAATGTTCGTATGCATCAAATATTGGGCTATCCTATTTGGAGTTTGAGGATTGCTGACATTTTAATTAGCCATACATGTCCGTTTCAAAGCATTGCTCTTCATTAATTAGCTTGTCCTTGAAAAAGCACCACTGGTGTGATTGTATGCTGGACACTGTCCCATACAGTAGAGGTGTGCTTGCTTTTTTTTCTTTCCAAGATGAGCAAAATGTGACGGCATCTGCATTGAAATGTACGGCTAATTAGAAATCCAGTGGCGCATAACTCCTCTCGCGAGACGATCAGATTTCCAATGCACAGGGGTCATTGTGTAGAGGATCCTTAGAAAGTGAAAATGACCCTGTTTTGTTCCATACACTGTACACACACACCACACACACACACACACACACACACACACACACACACACACATGCACATACAAGAATTGCAACGTGTTGTACCTTATGTACACCTGTAGTACACATTCATGTGGAGCGTGGTATTGAAACACTGATGTCACCTTTGATGAATCGATTTACATGGTACATGGCCCATGTTTCAATTTGACGTGATTTAGGGAAATTGTTACATTGTATTCGTGGGGCAGTGAGTGTCTGATTTAAGCATCCATTTGCATTTGTTCCCTTTTCTGTGTGTTTTCTTCACCTTCCTGCAGATTGAGCCTATCCCTGGGCAGATCATATACATATCTGATGGCAACATGTAAGTCGTCTTGCTGTATAACATCTCACTGTAATGATCATCCATGCAATTGTTGTTACGCTGATGTCATTGACAATGGTCATGCACTGACCCGAAACTAAGGAAGGGTTCTATGTACATGGATGTCATGGGCATCATTTTCAATTGAGCTTTTTTAAGAAAATGAAACACATTTTTAAAATGTTACCTTTACATGTATGTCTGTGGATCATTTAGTTGGTCTGTATGCACCCCTAGGTCCATAGAAGGTATAAATATGTGAAACCTCCACACCATAACCTTGTTTCACTTTCACCTGCAGAGATAATTTGCATTTCACTTTCATCAGCAGAGATTATTCACATTTGATGTACAGTACATGTGCAGTACACAGCTGCATAGCCCTATATCATTCATGTGCAGTACACAGCTGCATAGGCCTATATCATTCATGTACAGTACACAGCTGCATAGGCCTATATCATTCATGTACAGTACACAGCTGCATAGGCCTATATCATTCATGTGCAGTACACAGCTGCATAGGCCTATATCATTCATGTGCAGTACACAGCTGCATAGGCCTATATCATTCATGTGCAGTACACAGCTGCATAGCCCTATATCATTCATGTACAGTACACAGCTGCATAGGCCTATATCATTCATGTGCAGTACACAGCTGCATAGGCCCATATCATTCTCTTGTGCATTGCATTGGTGGCAAGATCAGATTATTGTATTATTGAGGGTCATTGGATAAGCTACAGAGCATCCTGGATGGGGCTCACATGCATTGGTTGGATGGCTCACATGCATTGGTTGGATGGCTCACATGCATTGGTTGGATGGCTCACATGCATTGGTTGGATGGCTCACATGCATTGGTTGGATGGCTCACATGCATTGGTTGGATGGCTCACATGCATTGGTTGGATGGCTCACATGCATTGGTTGGATGGCTCACATGCATTGGTTGGATGGCTCACATGCATTGGTTGGATGGCTCACATGCATTGGTTGGATGGCTCACATGCATTGGTTGGATGGCTCACATGCATTGGTTGGATGGCTCACATGCATTGGTTGGATGGCTCACATGCATTGGTTGGATGGCTCACATGCATTGGTTGGATGGCTCACATGCATTGGTTGGATGGCTCACATGCATTGGTTGGATGGCCTCCCATGCATTGGTTGGATGGCTCACATGCATTGGTTGGATGGCTCACATGCATTGGTTGGATGGCTCACATGCATTGGTTGGATGGCCGTCACATGCATTGGTTGGATGGCTCACATGCACTGGTTGGATGGCTCACATGCATTGGTTGGATGGCTCACATGCATTGGTTGGATGGCTCACATGCATTGGTTGGATGGCTCACATGCATTGGTTGGATGGCTCACATGCATTGGTTGGATGGCTCACATGCATTGGTTGGATGGCTCACATGCATTGGTTGGATGGCTCACATGCATTGGTTGGATGGCTCACATGCATTGGTTGGATGGCTCACATGCATTGGTTGGATGGCTCACATGCATTGGTTGGATGGGCTCACATGCATTGGTTGGTGGCTCACATGCATTGGTTGGATGGCTCTCATGTATGATTGGCCATCCTAGTAATCTTTGTGCAGTGGATGTTCATGTATGATTGGCCATCATAATAACCTTTGCAAAGCAGTCAGTCACCCATAGTGAATACATGAATACACACATGTGCATGGGGAGGGTGGGATGAAGGGATGGATGAAGGGATGGGTGTGGTCCAGCCTATTGAGGTACCTTGATCTCCTTTATGTCCCCCCCCACCCCCCCCCCCCCCCCCCCCCCCCCGACCCCTCTCAGTGCCCAAACACTGCCCTACACTGAACAGGATCAGCTTGGTACCTACACCATGCTCTCTGGAGACACTGTCACCTTCAACCTCGCTGTCCGTCGCAGGAATGGCGCTCAGAGGGCCACCAATGTCGGAGTGCTCAAGATGATTGAAAAGAACATGAATGGCTCCAACCTTAGGGAGAAGGTGAGCGTGTTTTGTGCTGCTAACTAGCTAGCCCCTATGCCAGCAACATCCCTTCAAACACACTCTCTCTCTCTCTCTCTCTCTCTCTCTCTACTCTCTCTCTCCTCTCTCTCTCTCTCTCTCTCTCTCTCTCTCTCTTTCTCTCTCTCTCCCCCTCCCTCCCTCTCCCTCTCTTTCTCTCTCTCTGTGCATTTTCAGCTTCCTTATTGCCCTCCATTCATGCATAACTGGTTCTCTCACATGATCAAGTGGCTCTAGAGTTTTCCTTGCCTTGTATTGCCCTCCAACTCCTTCCCTCTTTGCCTCCAAGTGAATAGGGATAGATAGGACATAAATCGAGGTACATGAGAATCTTCTGACATATACCTGTAGAATAAATATGCACTAAGGCAGACACACTTCAATTAACATAGTAGATGTTAAACTATCAAATTGTAAACCAAAATTAGTTGTTAATAGATCGTACCTACGGTATGGCTACTACCTGTATGAGCTCTTATATTGAGCTAAAGCCTTAAAACTATTATAGCTCAGCATAAAGATTAGTTTACTTATTTTTTATTGAACCTTAATGACTAAGCGAATAGTGTTGGTGTAAGGAATTGAAGTGCAAGTACATGTAGCTACTACCAAGACCACCAAAACCCTCTCTTTGTATCAATTGGAATCATGACCATTTATTCAAGAACCATGTATACTGTACATGTACACGTAGGTTAAGCAAACAGTGATTATTAATTAACTTATCTCAACAGTGCACGTGTTGAATTTATGAGTTTTTTTGAAGTTCGATTAGTTGATTTGAATATCATAACAAAACAATATAATGAAGATTGAAGATTTTCCAAATTACTATTTATTAAACCATGCACACTTCCTTTGATCTTTGTTTTCATTTTAAATTTGTTTCATGATTTAATCTATTAAGTACGATTAATAGTAAAAATTGTTTAATTATAGTGTGTAATAGCTGTTTAAAAGCATGGAGTAAACACTGACCAGTACTCTTTTATCCGTGCCCTTTTGCTGGTGTCTCTAACATCATGCAGGGTATTGTGGCTACTCTCAGAGATGGCTTCGGATTCATCCGTTGTGTCAGCAGAGTTGACAAGCTGTTCTTCCACTTCAGCGAAGTGATTGACATAGTCAGTGGGGTGTGTGTGTGTGTGTGTGGGGGGATACAGTAAGTGTTATGGTTGTGTGTGTGTGTACTTACATGTATCAGTATGTGTGTGACGTTTGTGTGGCGTGTGTGCATGTGGGGATGTGAATGTGTGTGTTTGAATGTGGGTTTTGGGGTGTGCTGATGTGATGCTATACCATGTGCACAATGTGTGGTGGAATAAGTGCATGTACATGTAGTTGCAAGGTGGACAAATTATCTACATGTTGTAGCGTTTTGGTTAAACATGTTGGATTACTTGTTTTCTTCCTCATGTTATCTGTCCTTCTCATTAACCCTTTCCTTCTACATTGACCCTTTTCTTCTATGTTAATCCTTCCTCATGTTAACCCTTTCCTTTTACATTAACCCTTATGTTAATCTTTTCTTCTACATTAACCCTTTCGTTCATTTCATTACCTTCTCTCCCTCCCTCCCTCCCTCCCTCCCTCCCACCCTCCCTCCCTCCCTCCCTCCCTCCCAGGAACACCAATTGGCCCAACATGATGAAGTGGAGTTCAGTGTTGGCAAAGTGAGTGTGCTTTCTTGATGCTGTGTGTGGGGGTGTGAGTGCATCCAGTACATGCTTGAAAGGTTTGGTGTGAAAGTGTGCTTTGTGCATTGGTGTGAGTGTACAGTATGTGTGCTTCGTGTGTGCTTTGTTGGTGTGTGTGCTTTTTGTGTTAATGTTGCTATTTTGTAGAGATTAATGCGCCATTAATATGTGCATGTAGACGTACATTATATGCACTGCTAATGTCATACGGATGTCTGGAATGATGGACCAATGGGTTTTCTGCCAGTTTGTGCACTGTGGGTTATGTCTGTGGACTATGTGGTTATGTTAAATGGGTTTTCTGTCTCTGTAGGACCATACACAAGAAAGACTTCATGCAACCAGAATCACCATATGCGATCCCGGAACAGTCCAATTTGAAGTGAGCTGTGTGTGTGGAGGGATACATGTGTGTGTGTGTGTGTGTGTGTGTGGTGTGTGTGTGTGTGTGTGTTGTGTGTGTGTGTGTGTGTGTGTGTGTGTGTGTGTGTGTGTGTGTGTGTGGTGCGTGCTGTGTGTACATACATGTATGTGTGTAAATGTACATGTATGTGTTTGTGTGTCTATATGCACACAAACAAAACGAACCAAAATGGTGTACTATGTGTGAAGTGTTTTACACTTCTTTTGTCAGCAAGTCTCAGATGAGGTGTATCAAGGCAGAGTGGAATTGGAACTGGCAGACAGAGTGGTAGCCGAAACCCACCACAGGCCATTCAAGATCCAGTAGTGAGTGGTGTTAATGTGGAGGGGATGGCGTGGAGGTTGGAGGGGATGGGGTGTGGAGTGGAGGATGGTGTGGAGTGGAGGTGATGGGTGGTGGTGAGTGGAGGGATGGTGTGGAGTGGAGGGATGGTGTGGAGTTTGAGGGATGTTGGAGTGGAGGATTTTGTGAGTGGAGGGATGGTGTGGAGTTGGAGGGATGGTGTGGAGTGGAGGGATGGGTGTGGAGTGGAGCACAAAGGATTGGTATGAAGCATTTGTTTTACATGTAGATGATTGTCACACAGCTGCATGACATGGGAAGTTGTACTCACTAGCAAACTTGTAGTGTCCACCTCGAACAAGGTGTGCTTAAATTAGAGTTTTTATCCCTTTCTTCAGTACTTCCGACTACGGCATCATCCGATTCCACGTGGGTGATGGGGCTGGGGAAGAGGAGATCACGTTTCTACTGGTCCCCAGAACCTTTGCGCTTTGGTGATCAGGTTCAGTTCCAGGTGCTTGTCGTTGCTATGATGAGCTCTGCTACGCCACCAACATCAAGGTTGTCCAATGGGCAAAGGACTTCAGGTTTCAGGTGTGTGTGTGTGTGTGTGTGTGTGTGTGTGTGTGTGTGTGTGTGTGTGTGTGTGTGTGTGTGTGTGTAGAGTTTACTGTGCTGTAACTGTTGTATTGAATGACACATGATAGGAACATCAAGTACCTTGTTTTGGTATTTTTGTGTAAGAATGAAAATAATATTATGATATCAGATCTATATTATAATATTCATTTTGGATCGTTTCCACAAAAAGGGAGCTAACGTATACATTATACAATTTCCAGTACGCGCAATAGAAATGTAATGCTTGCATTGAAATGAATGGCTAATTAAAAATTCAGAGCCATACACCTCCATGACAGATACTCCGATTCTCATGTGTAAGAAGCAATGTGTAGAGGACATTTCAGACTTTTAGAAAATCAAAAAAAATTGAAATCTTGAAAAAAACATGTGTTAGGTCCCTTTTCATGGAAAATGATCCATTTATTGACTGCTAGGAATGATTTAAAAAACATTTGTTTTAGACACTATTGTCACCATCATCACATTCTTCATGGTTGTCTTCCAACAGGGATTCATTGCCACTTTGAAGGATAGCTATGGCTTTATAGAGCCTGAGGAGCATGACTGCGAAATGTTCTTCCCATTCAGGTGAGCTACCTGTCATGCGCATATGTGGCCTGTGCATTGAGTTATTGCCCAATACTGAGTGCTAATGTCTTGACTAATGTCTTGACTGCTGATGTCTTGTCTAATGTCTTGACTAATGTCTTGACTAATGTCTTGTCTAATGTCTTGACTAATGTCTTGTCTAATGTCTTCTCTAATGTGTTGACTAATGTCTTGACTAATGTCTTGTCTAATGTCTTGTCTAATGTCTTGTCTAATGTCTTGACTAATGTCTTGTCTGATGTCTTGACTAATGTCTTGTCTAATGTCTTGACTAATGTCTTGTCTGATGTCTTGACTAATGTCTTGTCTAATGTCTTGACTACTAATGTCTTGACTAATGTCTTGTCTAATGTCTTGACTAATGTCTTGACTAATATCTTGACTATCTTGACTATAAATGTTTTGACTAATATCTTGACTAATGTTTTGACTAATGTCTTGACTAATGTCTTGACTAACATACCCCAATACATGTCTCTGAACTATTGCTGCCAATATGGACTCCACTGTAGTGTTCTTGGACCTTATTATTGTGTATTGCTGTGAATACATTATCTTGGCTGATGTGTTGATGGCCATTGTTTGGTGATTGTTCTTACTGCAGCTCGTGCAACAAGTTCTGTGATCCCCAGGAGCTAGAAATCATGGATGAAGTGGAGTACTGTGTTGTCAAGAAGAATGGCAAGATGTCTGCTGACGAGATCAAGAAGTTGCCCCAAGGAACCATTCCAAAAGAGGTGGATAGTGGACCAGGGAGGAGGATCGTTATGTCGTAGCAGTGGGGCATGTTTGGGCTGGAGAAGAGGGTCCATCAAGGGGGAATTGGGAAGATTGTTCAGAAACAGTAAAACGTGTTCTGCATATTATGACATGTGAAATGAATTTTATTTTATTGTGTGTGTGTGTGTGTGTGTGTGTGTGTGTGTGTGTGTGTGTGTGTGTGTGTGTGTGTGTGTGTGTGTGTGTGTGTGTGTGTGTGTGTGTGTGTGTGTGTGTGTGTGTGTGTGTGTGTGTGCAAACAATAGGAAGTGCAGCCTGGTAACTACGAAGGTGTAGTCATCAAAGCGATGAAAAGTACAGAGAACCCTGTAAGCTGTTGTGTGTTTCGATACATGTACTCTACATGTGGCTATGCATGTGGCTTGTGTTGCATACATGTGTTGATATGCAAGTAGTTCTGTTTGCGTATACACTGTATCTAAATGCATCACTAATGAAGGTACACTGCACCATTGGATTTTACTACGTGTGTGTGTGTGTGTGTGTGTGTGTGTGTGTGTGTGTGTGTGTGTGTGTGTGTGTGTGTGTGTGTGTGATTATATCCCTTGATGTATCTGGTCATTGGACTACACTGTATAGGGTATGCAGGTGTACTTGTGAATGCGGTTGTCTTGTTCATCAATACAGTTGGACTACGAGGGGATCATCAAGTGTACCAACGTGGAAGAGGGAGTTACCCCAAACGGAGGGGCTGTTCCTCAAGAGCTGCCCTATAGCTTCACCAGCATTGAAGACCACAGGGCCACGCTGCAGCTAGGGGACGCTGTAAGTGCTCCTTTGTGTACGTGTCTTGTGGGAGGTGCTTGTGACAAGAGAATGCCATCAGATGGTTCTGTCAAACAGTGCATCCACAGGAATCCCTGGTTTTTTGTTTGTTTGTTGTTTTTTTTTGCAGATATACATGTATATGTACTTTTCATATTGTGCATGCTTGTACTGTATAGCACGGAGTACATAATTGCTCTGGCGTGTGGCTCTCATGCATGCTATATGCAAATGTGTGCAGGGATTGGATTGTTTTAAAGTGGTATGCATGTTTGTGTACTGTATGTGAGTGATGTCTTCACTGATACATGTAGGTTGAGTTTCAAGTTGGAATCAGCCCTCACAGCAAGACACAGAGAGCGGTCAATGTCAGGCCCAAGTTTGCTTTCATTCGAGGCATTGTGGACAGCATCAAAGACCAGGTGGGCAGGGCAGTGTGTTGAAACACTTGCAAGCATAATGAATGTATGTACTGCTCCTTGACATATTGTGCAAGTGCTGATGTGTGTGTGTGTGTTGTGTGTGTGTGTGTGTGTGTGTGTGTGTGTGTGTGTGTGTGTGTGTGTGTGTGTGTGTGTGTGTGCATTTTTTGTTTGTGCGTGTAGTATGGATTCATCGCGTACACGAAGGATGGGCAGACAGAAAATGTGTTTTTCCACATGAACTCTCTGGCCAATGGCTGTGCTTTCACAGACCTTAAGCCTGGGGATGAGGTGGAGTTCCTCACCACTTTCAACCAGAAGACCCAGCGGGCCAGCGCTGCCCATGTAAAGAAACTAAGGTATGTCTTACTACCTTTCCATTACCACTGTCTTGTGGGACGAGTGTCTAGTCCTTCAAACATGAATTGTCCTGAAGCGTTGTATGTATGTGGGTCACCATTCATTTATTTATTTTCTAAAAGTTGTACTTGTATTGTACGACTTTAAACTTGAGCCGAGGAAAAACCTGCAAATGGGGAGGTGGGCAAACTGGCTGACCCAATGGTAACCTGGTAACCAGCGTTAACCCATTGGGTCCCAGTCGGGCTCAGGGGTACGAGGGTCAGCACCCCTACAGCCCACACCTGACTGGCTGCAGGTAGTGCGTGACATCGGGGCATCATGGGTGCAGTTGCTGTTACTTTGAGGGGTTTATGTGCTTTGCTTTGTGTGCGTTTTTATGATCATATTTATTTGCAATAGCGCATCAGTGCGACCTGATCGTCTTGTGAGGAAGAACCTCTCGGGGTCCAACTCCACTGCCAATATGTACGTTTCAATTCGTTTGTTATTTTACAAAGAAAAGTTGTTGAACGTATCTTTGCCCACCTCCCTCTATTCACAGGTGTGTACTGCGTCAACCAAAGGGTCCTGATGATGTGGGGTGTGGCTTTGCGCCTAGAAGTCCCTCAGCTGGAGACCCGTAGCTGAAAAGTTACTGTGTTTGGATACAAGCCACATTTCTAACAATTTATATTCAGAACTTCATTGCTTCTTGGTATACATTTGCGATTGCTGTAATGAGAGATGAGAGTGAGAGAGGGAGTGGGGGGTGGATGGGGAATGATGAAGAGAGGAAGTGGGGGGTGGATGGGGAATGATAAAGAGAGGGAGTGGGGGATGGATGGGGAATGATAAAGAGAGGGAGTGGGGGATGGATGGGGAATGATAAGAAGTTTGGCCCCTCAATTCAATTAGAGACTGTTAATTAACCAGATTTAAATTACAACATCATGTTGAGACCTCATGTATGATATCCCTTACAAGGTTTGTAGATTTCATCTTGGAGGGCAAAGCAGCTGCCTCTTCTGATCTTTCTTATTTGGGGCTGTTTGCAGTTGATGACATTCTCTATGATAAAGTTGATGGTACATATATATAGAATTTGAAGTAGCGGCTCGCACATTCGCAGTCATGGAACCAAGTACTGTTTGGCTGAATTTTCAGTAGCAACTGTAAGGAAAATGACGAATTTTCCGATGAGATACTGTATTCATTCAACTTCAGACAGATACTCTGTGATTCAAGTATTGTGTTTAGGTGTGCCTATTAATAGCAAAAATCTTTTGTGTTTTAGATCCAGGCAGCCATTTGTGCATGAATATATGCAACCCCCTTTGTTTTCCTATTTTCGATAGTAGATTCTCAGTCTGCTGTATTGCATGTGTCTATTTCTCTTGTTATCTTGAAGGCCATTCTCAGTTGTTTATCCTATGCTAAACAAATTAAATCTGAAAACCCATTTCGAAGACATTCGAGTACATCAAGATTAGTTATTCGTATCCTATTATGACCCAGACACTGTCGAACCAAAATTCGACTAACTTGCAGTTTGAATCTCATGCACAAAGCCTGCAAAGTACACTTATCCATATCTTTTATATGATCTGTGTATTGCATATTACATACTTCTCTATATGTTTGTGGGGCCGAATTGCTACTAGCCATATCTACTTATCCAACATGCCCATGATTGGATGGGTTCAGACCTCAACCTCCTATTTCCCCCGTCACAGTTCTGTATCTGTGTACATGTAAATGTGCATATACACTCTGTGTGTGTGTGTGTGTGTGTGTGTGTGTGTGTGTGTGTGTGTGTGTGTGTGTGTGTGTGTGTGTGTGTGTGTGTGTGTGTGTGTGTGTGTGTGTGTGTGTGTGTGTGTGTGTGTGTGTGTGTGTGTGTGTGCAGTGTAATGTAGAGATCCTGGAATTGCGCTTTTTGGAGGTATTCAGCTCTCGATTGAGCCGGCTCATTACTGAGCTTTCTAGAAACCTTGATCACTAGGAGAGATAAAAGAGACAAACAAAGGCCGGCTTTAATAATACTGTACCTAATGTCCTGAGCATCGTCCCGGGGGTATTTTGTACACACATTGCCAGAAATATCGTACATCGACTGGCTAGGAATGTAATCTTTATCAAATCTACTTTCACCAATGCAATTGACTCATTTAGGCTTTAGCTAAGATTTATCAAAACAATATAAATTAATTAGCAGTCATTACGACTACAAATTTTAAAGTATCTGCTTATCTGCTATCGTGTAATAATAATAATAATAAAACAAAATAAGCATCAGTTTTGAACAACATTTACATTCGTAGTACTAAAAATTCTGAGTGTGCTGCGGGGTATTGATCTTGCCCACTTTTATAAAGAGCACTGCTATACAGGTTAGCTTCATGCATGTAAGTGTGCTAGATCAATACGCCACGCACACTCGGAATTTTTGCAGTCGAGGTAGCACACCCCGGCGAGTTGCGACAGTGTAGTGCTACGAACATAAATCGTGGTTGGTCACAGCTGTATTAGACGGTGCTCGGGGCTGCCCGCCCGCCCCACCCCCACTCTCTTTCTGTTTGCACCAAAAAAAAAATCTCTGCTGTTATCAGCATCACAGATAATATATATATAATCTCTGTCAGCATGCAGCAAGGAATGGCGTAGAGACGTTGAAGGCTACTCAGTCGCGTTTAATTCTTGCACATATACAAGTGATGGTGCCTGCACTTTGCATGAGAAAATCAATGACTTTAATCCCTAGCTGGTACATATTCGTGCAGCTTTCTGTTCTCTCTTTCCTTTCACAGTGCTCATCAGTGCATGATAGATTAATTCTGCAGGCATTACTTGGCTTTCACAGAGCCAGAACACAAACAAAATCTGAAGCCTAAAAACTGACAGCACATTTAATACAACCAGTTAGCTATTTCGCTGATCTGTGATGATTTGGCCTGAAAAGTAAGAACCGGAGGTAATAAATTAAATGAAACACACACTAGTACATACAGTGTTCCCTTTGACTGAATCTCTAGTAGCTTGGTCACATCTAGCATGTTGTTGATCTCCTCTGGTTGAAGTGTTGGGTTAGATTTTGAACAGTCCAGCTCATATCTTTTTGGAACAAATAGATGGAACCACTTCTACAATAAATGGCATAAATAAAATACATTGATTACAATTATGGTACTTGTAAAGTAATGTGACAGCATGTATTAAATGAGTATACTGAAACTTGATGTTAGAGAAGATGGAGTTCATGTACTATATACATACACTGTACTATATACATACATACACTGTACTATATACATACATACATACATACATACATACATACATACATACATACATACATACATACATACATACATACATACATACATACATACATACACATACATACATACATACAGTACAATACAGTACAGTACACTGCTCATTATGGGTTGAGCTGTTGAAGTGGATTTACACACAGGCACCTGGTAAAGAGGGCTGAGTCCAACACTGGTGAGGGCGTAGGGCCACTGCCTCAGTCCCAAGTGCACAGCAGCAAGTCTGAGGTAGTCAGAGAATGTGCGACAGAGGAGATGCCATGAGAGGGACAGGTCCAAGAGCCAGATGTTGCAATGTTCAAATGGTGATGCTGGGAAGCAGAAAGTGCAGGTGGGAATGGGAGGGAGAGGGGAGGGAGAGAGGGAGGGAGAGGAAGGGGGAGGGGTGCAAAAAAAAATACATGTAAAAGTCTGTCTTAATAGATTCAATGCCAGTACTGACGTCACAAACTCCAGGGCAATCTGAATTCCCACCTTTCATACAATACAATATCTCTATAGAAGAGCATTAATCATGATTTATCGCTGTAGTGGCAAATACCACAAGAATTATTACATGATATTACATACAATCGCCACTGCCACAGAAAATCATGACTTTATTGCAATTTTCCGCGATTATTTTATTTCCACGTGGGAATAGTGAGGTTAGAAGGGAAGGCAGGTGCCCTATTAAATGGAGCATTAAGACATAGGACAAGATTTTTATTCGTAATGAGTACCACAAATAATAAGCTGTCTGCAGCTCCAAATTATGAGTGCTGCAATTGAAAAAGTGCAAATTTTGAAAGTAATGTGCTCAAATATTACCTAGCGGATTTAAATGCAAGCAAATCCTTGAGCATCGAAACCCTGTGCAGTGCAGAGATTTTATATGTTGTTGTAATGAATGGCAGCTAGGGTGTGTAATGTCTTTAACAAAACTCAATTATTTTGACTATAAAAATAAAAAATAATAGTAATAAAAAGTCGATTTTTGTGGCTTGAAAATTGGTTGTTTGAATTGTAAAATTGATATTGGTTTTTCAGACCTGTTGTTCAGGCTCTCACATACACATGTAGGTATAGTACCACTTGTTCTCACTATGAGTACATGCCATGCATGCATTCATATGCAATTGATCCTACTAATGCATGAGAGCTACACACTGCTTCTATTTTAGCACGGAATATATCCAGACCAATGTCAATGTCTAGCACATTTTATTGCCTAGCTTGGGAATCAGTCTATGCATATAACATAATCGTTATTGTTAGTTAAAGGCCTACAAAATTATGCAAGCTCATAACATTCTATTCAATGACAATGGAATTTAGAAAGACATGACAGAAAGTAGTAACCCTCTTACATACAACTGGTAACCCTAATGGCAGCTTAGTAGGAAAGGAGGCTGCTAAAAAAGGATGGCCTTTCATGAGGAGCAGCAATGGCAATGGTTCTAACAGGTTCCACCTGATCACTTCCTGCTTCTACATGTAACTCTTCAGCATCATCCTCAAAATTTAGCACACATGCACGATTAAGTGCACAGTGTTTATAATACAGCATTCCACCCTCCCTTCCACGCATAATTGATCTTCCAGTCCTCCCCACACTCTACTTCCTCCCCCCTCACTGTCACCTCCACTACCTTTTCCACACTCTCAGTCAACTACCCTTTCCCTCACTCTCACCTCCACCCTCTGGTATCCGGTAAACCAGACACACATGTCCGCAAGTTGAGCAGTAGTTGAGGGGGAGAACCCTGCAATTGTGGCCTCCAAAGGATGGGGAAAACCCTGCACATGATTGATAGGTACAGATATATATACAAAGATATATAAATGCACAAGAACACATGGACATATCCCATATACCGAACACCGATGCAGACAGAGACACGCGCACACACACACACACACACACACACACACACACACACACACACACACACACACACACACACACACACACACACACACACACACACACACACACACACACACACACACACACACACACACACACACACACACACACACACACACACACACCTTCAGTGTCTTTCACATCCAAATCCACAGCAGATGGTTCACCAGATGCCCTTGGTTCAACACTGAATGGCCTCAACTTTGCCAACTGGTTCACATGTATGAGACCTAGCCTCAGTATCACATCTGAAGCACATATACATCACATCTGAAGCACAGCCACATCACATCTAAAGCACGCCACATCACATCTAAAGCACATACGCATCACATCTGAAGCACATACACATAACATCTGAAGCACACACACATCACATCTGAAGCACATACACATCACATCTAAAGCACATGCATCACATCTAAAGCACATACACATCACATCTAAAGCACATACATCACATCTGAAGCACATACACATCACATCTAAAGCACATGCATCACATCTAAAGCACATACACATCACATCTAAAGCACATGCATCACATCTAAAGCACATACATCACATCTGAAGCACATACACATCACATCTAAAGCACATACACATCACATCTAAAGCACATACACATCACATCTAAAGCACATACACATCACATCTAAAGCACATGCATCACATCTAAAGCACATACATCACATCTAAAGCACATATGCATCACATCTGAAGCACAGCCACATTTGCAGCCAAACATGCACGCCAAGACCATGCACAAATCACACTAGTCTGCAAATTCTGGTACTGGGCACCAGCCAAATGCAGGTCTGAGCACCAGTCAATTGCACCAGTCAATAACGGTCTGGGTACCAGGCAAATACATGTTTAGGCACCGGCCAGGCAATGCTGGGTCTGGACACCAGACAAAATAATCAGAGCAGGCAAAATGTATCAGTCGTTGTACGCAAGGCCAATATGTCAGGTATGTATGACAAAGGGCATATCATAAATATTGGTGATGTACACCATATGTACAAGCTTGATTTGCAGTCCAGCCCCTCCCCCTAGAGAATCTCTATGGTACCTTCCGCATGTATTGCAATGTAATTGGACAGCACAATGGCCTTAGTTAATAAATTAAAATTTGTGAGTCAACAATAATTATTGCACACATTATTATTATTTTCTATTTTCGTGAGTAAATGCCTTTTTGCGCTGCTACGCAAAAGGCATCCATACACACCACCACATGTACCACATATGTTAAGCACGTCATACTGTGCAGTAAACGATAATTATATTTGTTGCATAAATGATGTTTTAGCATATATGGGTCATAATGTTAGTATAGTTTGGTACAAAATATTAAACTGTTTCCATATATGTAACAAAATGTTAGAACAATCTGTACTATGTCGTGCTGAACGGATATGTTCCAGGTTGTACCAGTTATGATACAAATATGTATCATGCAATGATACGTATATGTCACATATCCGGTACAGAAAATTACTTTTGGCTCGTTCCAGACTGGTTAATTTCCATACAGTAGGCAGTGTTAAGCGTCAAGCCGTGGTTCTTCAAAGCTTACCGTTGCAGGTATAACTCCAATTCAAAGTCGCACCGTCATGGGCGAGATAAAACTGCTTCAGATCTTCAGGTAGGCTACAGTCGTTGACCTATAAACGGTATGTGAAGAAAGGAAAAAAAAAGGTTCGTGCGTACTTTTTCCCACGAGTCCAGATGAGAGATGGTTACTGGTATGCCCTCTTTTAATTCAATATCTCTTATACCAGGTTGGGTCTCTACAGCAATCAAATAATAATCATCACCGTTCTCTCTGTGTGTGTTTTGCGGCCAGTAACGCACCTAAAACCTCGACTACTTCGGTAAAAATTGTGCGCGATTTTTTGCACTGCATCCCGAATAGCGCCCACCGGAAATACGCATGCGTAGTTTACTTAATTTTAAATTTCAAAATTAAATGTAAACATGTCAGCGTCTAGCATCGATGACGAAAGCGTTGCAGGGGACGTGGCCGCTTCGAACAGCAGAGGTAGCTCTGCGTCTACTGGACTGCGTGAGGAATACGAAGATTTACTGCGATACGCTGTTGTCACGCCTTTAGTAGGCGGGAAAGGGCGGCAGCCAAATTTGAGTACTACTAGCAAGCAGCAGCCGTCTACGTCTGCACCAAAAACAGAGTTGGAAAGTATGTTTAAAATATGAGATTTGATGGAGTTAAAATAAAGGCTTATAATTGTTTGTTTGTCTTGTGTTGTACTTCCGCAGTAAGCAAGGTAGAGTCGGAGGAAAGCCGTCCTTCCTCACAGCAGGAGCAAGAAAGAGACCAGGGCGGAGGGGACCAGCGTCGTCCCGAGGCGCCGCACAGCCAACCTAACCCCGAACAGCCAACCTCGTCCGCAGAGCGACCTCCCGCGCTCACCACGCCCATATCCACGCCCACCTCTGTAGAGCGGACGCCCACGCCGGGGGCGGAGGATGAAGGGGAAGGTGGTGGTGTGGGGGGACTCAGAGAGACACGACACCCAATGAGTGACCCAGAGGTGGTCCAGATGGCAGGACAGATGGACTCCTGGTGCCTTGACCTTAAGAGAAATCTGCTGGTAAGATGGGTGTACTGGAGTTAGGATACTTCAGGATATATCCAAATAAATGTTAATGCTTGAAGCTTAGCATAGATGGTGCTACAAGGACAACAGAAGGGTGCTTGTAGGACAATAGTATGGCAGTATGTAGGGATTTGGTGTCACACAGTGGGAACCATTGCGATTGACTAATGGGGGTGTGCCCTAATATTTCAGTGTTTTCCATAACTTTAATACATATGGCATCATTCCTGGAAGAGATATGTATACTCAGAGGCATTTATGTTAGCCAACTCTTGTTATTATTTAAATTGAAATAGAAGACCATTAATATTGAGAGTTTGTTTATTACCCGTAGCACTTTACTCTGATTTCCATCAAGTGTTGTTGTATCACACACATACATGTATACTGAGTTGTTTGCTCCCAAAATTAGTCGCTGAAATTGCAAAATATACTGTACCAGCATGAAGCTTACTCAATCTTCATCCTCTGCATCTGTATCTTTAGGCAGAATTTGAGCAATCTAGAGCACGCTTGATAGAGAGATATCAGGCAGAACTTCACAAAGAGAGGCAACAGTGCGTCCTCCCCTTCTCCTCCTCCTCCTTCCCTCCCCTCCTTCCTTCTCCTCGTCCTCCCCCTCCTTCCCTCCCTCCTCCTTCCCTCCCTCCTCCTTCCCTCCCTCCTCCTTCCTCCCTCCTCCTTCCCTCCCTCCTCCTTCCCTCCCTCCTCCTTCCCTCCCTCCTTCTCTCCCTCCTCCTTCCCTCCCTCCTCCTTCCCTCCCTCCTTCTCTCCCTCCTCCTTCCCTCCCCTCCTCCTCCTCCTTCCCTCCCCTCCTCCTTCCCTCCCCTTCTTCCCTTTCTCCTCCTACCTTTTACCTGTAGCAATACAGGCTGGGGGTGGGGGTGGGGCAGTAACCTTTGAGTGGCACCGTGTATTAATTTAATGTGTGGTGGTGGTGGTGTGGTGGTGTGGGTGAGGCAGACATCTGCAGCAGGTGAGACAGCTGCAGGAGGAGGCAGCGAGGTGCCGGGAACTGGTGATGACCTACGAGCAATCCATCACCAGGAAGGACCAGGTTATTGCCAACATCACCAGGGCCATTCAGAAGCAGGTACCGCAGAGATTCTACTATTTGGGTCTGGGTGTGACATTTGTGCATGTGCTAGCAGTAGACTGTGTGCCATTTTCTACAACACAGGTGTTTGTAGGATTAGGACCTTACTGTGGTGGCCAGTAGTAGTGTGCTAGCTGGTGTTTGTAGGATTAGGACCTTACTGTGGTGGCCAGTAGTAGTGTGCTAGCTGGTGTTTGTAGGATTAGGACCTTACTGTGGTGGCCAGTAGTAGTGTGCTAGCTGGTGTTTGTAGGATTAGGACCTTACTGTTGTGGTCAGTAGTGTGCTAGCTTTTGACTTGATGTGCACAACCTTTTGATCTACAACTATACACCATGTACTTTGTGTTAATTATAAGCATTGCTGAGCTCCAGTGTTATCTTTGACTTCAAATTGCACTCATATGACGAACTGATCTTTGTTAGACACTAATTTATGCTGCAAACAGAGCAGCAGGGAAATGGTATCTCCTACCAGCCTCATCTCTTTGTATGCCACACCCTCACCTTCCTGTCTCCATTCTATGCCACACCCTCACCTTCCTGTCTCCATTCTATGCCACACCCTCACCTTCCTGTCTCCATTCTATGCCACACCCTCACCTTCCTGTCTCCATTCTATGCCACACCCTCACCTTCCTATCTCCATTCTATGCCACACCCTCACCTTCCTGTCTCCATTCTATGCCACACCCTCACCTTCCTGTCTCCAGTCTATGCCACACCCTCACCTTCCTGTCTCCATTCTATGCCACACCCTCACCTTCCTGTCTCCATTCTATGCCACACCCTCACCTTCCTGTCTCCAGTCTATGCCACACCCTCACCTTCCTGTCTCCATTCTATGCCACACCCTCACCTTCCTGTCTCCATTCTATGCCACACCCTCACCTTCCTGTCTCCATTCTATGCCACACCCTCACCTTCCTGTCTCCAGTCTATGCCACACCCTCACCTTCCTGTCTCCATTCTATGCCACAGAAGGACAAAGTAGAACTCCAAAAATGCTTCAGCACTTGGAAGATTAGGCATTACGATCAAGCCAGAGAGGTGAGCAATGGATAATAGTTAAGTCTGTGTCCAGAATGCATGCAATCAAGTATAGGTATATGCGGTGTTATCATATGGGGTGTGGTTATATGGGGTTTGGTCATATGGGGTGTGGTCATATGGGGCGTGGTTATATGGGGTGTGGCCATCTTGGTTGTGGTTACATGTGTGGTTGTGGAGTGTACAGGTCCCTGTCAGGCTAAATGTACAGCTTGTGTGCAAACTGACATTTGCAAATATTAATTTTAGACTGCAATAGCTCTAGCAGATTTGTGGCAGCACTTTCTCCTAGTTAGACACAAAGTTAGCTCACAATGGCATGCCCTGAGTTGTAGATTTGCGTAGCTCTCTTACTGGACATTCTCTCTCGCACACACGCACACACATGCACACACACATGCACACACACATGCACATATACACACACATGCACACACACACACATGCACACACACACACACACACACACACACACACACACACACACACACACACACACAATAGTTCTTCACGAGCTTGCTGGCTGAGCGTCACTACACCAGGCAGCTCAATTCGAGAGTCCTCACTGCGTGGTTTGGGACTATCAGAGGTCGTTGGAAGCAGAGGCTAGAGAAAGCCTGCCAGGTAGGTGTGCACAGAAAGGCTTGAAGTTTGTGCCTATTTGCGTGTGATATACCGAAATTTAGGTGATAGCAGTACATAATAATAAAACAATGGAGTGTTGGGATGTATGTGTGTGGGTGTGTGAGTGTGTGTGGAGGGAATGGGTTTATGTTGAATTTCAAGGTCTCCATTTTCAAGCTACAAATACAAAGCTATAGAGATGCAGTTGTATTTTATTTACAAAGCTTTTTAAAGATTGATTTTTACATCTGGTGCATGGATTGTAAATTGAAGATGCCTAAGTCTGACTTTAAAATGTACTATATTTACAAAACAGGTACATGTACATAATTAAGTTGTAAATTTGCTCTGCAAACTGAGCACTGGTGCATCTAAAGGAATTGATGGACAACCCATGCCTCGATAATGACAGCTGCTGCTCTCCTTCCCCACAGGCCAAGGCGCAGGAGACGTGTGTGCAGCTAGCAAATGAGTACGATGAGCGCCTCGATGCGGTACGTCTGCATGCACCGTGTCCACCTTGTCTTACTGAAATACAGCCTGTATTTCTCCGTTCTGACCCCCGTGCAAGCCATATTGGGGTGACTTGTGGTGTTCTGAGCCATTATGTTTTATGGGTATATGTTAGATATCAATGTGAATGGGTGTGTACCTGCCCAAAGTAACAAGTGGGTTTAGCAGCCGTGTCTCGTGTACACCATACACTCCCCGAACCTCCTCCAGATTGTAGCCACAACACATGACCCTTCTAAACCATTTTTACTGCCCACCTATCTATCTACCTACACTAACACACTTGTATTGTTGTCTATTATTAAAAGTGCTGATTTGTTTTAACTATCTATACTGTATGTATTGTCTATTACAAAACATCTATATTTTAATACCTAAACACTTAAAGGGACCCACAGATGGCAAGACCGATACCTTACTGGTTTAAAACATTTACCCATTCGATAATGCATTTATTTGTTCTATTGAGCTAAACAGTGCTCCTCATAGATTCAACGGTCTCTGGATGAGTCCCGAGCTGAAGTCGTCAGATTGAAAGCTGAGCGACAGTTGTGCGAAGAGAACATGAAGAAAGCCTTCATGAGAGGCGTGTGTGCCCTCAACCTCGAGGCCATGTCCGTGTTCCGTACGCGAGATGCGGCAGCCGTTGAGCCCGCCGATCACCATAGCAATGTTGTCAACGGAGACCGCACTCCGTCCCCCGGAGTGCCGACGCCCGATCAGCACGAGGCAGGCAGCAGCTGTCTGCCCGCCAATGCTGGTCAGACTTTTCCCAAGTCTGTGCACGTGGCTGCAGCGTCCGTAAATGGACATCAACAAGCGCAGTTTAGAGCGTCGAAACCGTCTATGGTTACCATGGCGCCTCCTCCCAAGACTACTTATGGCAGACGAGGTCAGAGTTCGAAGGGACCTCCTATTGTGGTGGAGAGGCATACTTCAGCCTGACGTGTCTCCTGTCGTGTACATATCCATAGCAACAAATGATTTATATTTGTGCCACTTCATTAAATTATTAATATCAGGAGTTTAATCACACAATGATTGATTTCAACTACTGATTGGGGGATATAGATTCTGTCTTATGTAGTACGTCATTACATAATACTTCAATGTCCTCAATCGAATACTTTCCAACCAGTCTTTATCATACTGTTGAGTCTTCCTTACAAAACCACACCATGTAAAAAGGCTTGTTATACACTAGTGTATAATATGTGCATTGGGACCTTGTACACAATGCTAAACAAGTGTGTAACATCCCAATACACATGTCGTATAACAAGCCTTTTTACACAGTGCCATACGCACGCCAGTTAAGGACGTACACTTCTCTGTAGCCAAACAGTGACTTACACCCCTCCCCCACCCCCTCCCCCACCCCCCCCTCCCCCCTCCCCCTCCCCAAATACAATGGCACAAACAAGTATGCCGGTCAGAAGTGACAACATTTGTGAAGCGACGACACCAAATCAAGTACCACAAAGAAAATCATCAGAGTACACTGGGAATGAAGACAAAAAAGTGATCACAGCTGCCACACCCATAGCTACCACACTCACAGCACACTCTCACTGTCCAAAGAGTCCTTGAGCTCCCTGTACAACCTCTGCAAACTCGGGTTCTCCCCAATCAGTCCGAGAAAGTCCCTCAGAAAGGCTTGCTTCTGCAGCCCCAACACCACCCTACTGCTCCCAGAGGGACCCACAAACTCCCCACAGAACTCCCTCAGCCGAGCCTCTAGCCCCTCCTGGACCAGAAACCTCACATAGGTCCTGCACCAGTGCTGGTACTCAAGAGGGGACGAGAGGCACAAGCTGCGACACACCTGACCTTCCAGGTAGCCAAGCGTAGAACGGTTCGGTGCCGCATTGCGTAGGGCCGCCAGCAGCTCTTGGGGCGGGGCCACTCCCGACCCCGCCCTCTGGACCTGATCGAGCGGGGTGCTATCAGACGAGCCGAGCGCAAACTGGGAACAGGACACTTCCGTCTGCTCAGCTGGGTTCCACAGCTCCACCCACACCCCCATGTCCTTGTGGTGTGTGTAGGCGCCCTTGTCCATCACGAGGACCGGAAGCCCGTTTCGGCAGAGCCAGCTCGACTGCAGCTTCATGCCTTCGTCGAGCATGGGCGCAAATGTCGTTCCCTGGACGACGCACTTGGAGGACCGCATGTCCCACACGAACACGTGGGCGGAGCTAGTGACGACCATGAGGTGGTACCCGGAGGTGGTGATGGTGTGGGGTTTGGAGGGGAGCAGGAAGCGAGCCGAGAGGAGGCGACCGGTGGTGGAGGAAAACACGCCCACAGAGCTGTCCTGACAGGCGACACACGCCATGCACTGGTTGCCGCTGGCGACGAGGGCGGGGGAAGGGAGCACGGCGGTCCACTGCACCTGGTCCCCTCCCCTCTGGCAAGTGAGCTTGCAAATCGGATCGGACCTGTTATCCAACTGCAGGGTGGTGGGCGTGGCTCCGGAGGAGAGCTGTACCACGATGGTCTGCTCCAAGGGAGGCACGTCGAGAACGTGGGTGGGCGTGGCTCCGGATCCCTTGTGGGCAGGGTGATGAGAGGACGAGGGCTGCGACGCCGTGCCTTGCTTGGATGAGCCGGGGCCTGATGGTGTCGTCGCTGTCTTGGTGACCAGCTTCTTGACCCTCTTTGCCTTCGGAGGAGGGGTGAGGGCGGGTTCTGTCAACAGCCTTTTCTGCCCTGCCCCCGTCTTGGCGCCGTCCTTACCTGTTGAGTCGGGTGGTGTGCTTGACTCGTTGGCAGATAGCGGTTCGAAGCTAATGGGTTTAGGTGGAGGCAGCTTGTCGACAGAGGGGGCGATGTTTGGGCCTTGTTTCTCCGCAGATGGGGGTGCAGCTTCGGACGTGATGGGAGGGACCACGTCTTTATCCAGGGTGGGGGTTGAGTCTGAAGGTGTTTCGGAAGCAGATTTGTCTTGCTTGTCCAGCGTTGCTGCCTGCTTGTCTGTCCGCTTCTCAAGGAGCGAGGAGGATTGGGAGATGACGGTGGGGGTAGCAGCTGCAGCAGCCGCTTTGCCCTTTGCGCCGGCACCTGCGAGTGAGAACCCGAACGGAAGGGGTGGGCCTGACACGGCGTTGGACTCCAAGCTCACCCTGACTGGAGTAATGCGTCTTCGCCCATCCGATGTGCGAGACTCGATCTGTTTGGTGACCAAGACCGGTGGCCCCATCGCCCCAGCGACTGCATTTGCGGCAGACGTGGGAGGCGCTGCGTTCCCATTGGACGCCCGCACGGCCCTCTCCTGCAAAGCCAGCAGCTCTGGGTCCTCAATAAGCATCTGCGTTGTCTGGTTGGTCCCGGAGGAGGAGGTGGCCCGTTTGGTCCCGTACGTGCTCATGTAGAGCTCGTCAATGGAGTCACCTGACAAGGTCACCCCGAGCTCCTTCTCAGTGAAGGCAAAGTGCGCCACGGTCCCATCGGTGGAGCAAGCCAGGAGCTCGTACCCGTCTCGCCCCCACGAGACGTCCAAGATGGAGTCGGTAAAGAGGTCGTGCATAACCACCAGCGGGCGCTTGAGGTTGGTGAGCCACACGGAGAGGGAGCGGTCGCGACTGCCGATGGCGACGCAGCCGTGGTTCTCCGAGCCTTCCCTCCGATAAAGGTGAGGGCTGAAGGAGACCACCTCGACGGCCTTCCGGTGGCCGACGAAGTCCATGCCCGTCTTCCAACCGGTCCGCTCGATGATGTGGGCTGTCGGGCCGTCGTTGTTGAGTGCGTGCGCCGAAACGACGTACTTTCCGTCGGGTGACCAGCAGAGTCGGAGCACATGAGTCGTCCCGCCGCATTTTTTGAACGGCTCCGAGATTAGCTTCTCTTCCTTCCAGTCGCCCGTCCTCCAGAGGCGCAGGGTACGGTCGTCCGACTGGGAGGCCAAGTACTTGCCCACGGGATCCCACGTGATCCCCTTCACCAGGCCGCTATGACCAGTTACGACCGCGCTTTTTTCCGGAAATTTAGCGGCGTTCCATATGATGATGGAGTTGTCGACGCTAGCGGAAGCGAGGTAGCGGAGGTCCTTGGACCAAGCTAGGTCCAGGACGTCCCCGTTGTGGCCCCGAAGCATGTGGACAAGCCCCCACTGTTCTGCGCTCATGGAGTCACCCCCTAACGAACTGGACGAAAGCTTCGCTCCTTGGTAACGGATCTGCCAAATCATCACGAGGGCGTCGTCTCCGCAGCTGGCCAACCACTTGCCGTCGTGCGACCAACGGACGCAGTTGACGCAGGCCAGGTGATTGGTGAGCTCGCAGAGAACCTTCGGGACGTCCGGGTTGACCTCGTCGTCAGGGATACGGACTGGGCTCATGCTCCAGACGACCACCCGCCCCGAGTCGCTGCCTTGGCCTCCCGTAGCGAATCTCGAGCTGTCGGGGTGGATGTCGACGGAGAATATCGGCTTGCCTTCGTGTCCTACCCATTTTGGCTTCAGTAGTTTCATAGTGCAGAGCGCGCATCAAATCGAATAAATCACACAAATTAAAAAACAAAAATAAACCCTCGTAAATTATTAAACTATTCTGACGTTCTGGCAAAGTCCCCAAACTTTGTAGCAAGCTGTTGCATATCTGCATGCTCAAGCTTTTCCTTGGCAACTTGGATGTCACTTCTGATTGCCGCAATAAGCTCATCTGAAAAGGAGAAAACAGCTGCAATCCTCAACTGGGCACAAGTCAGAACATTACCCACCTATTGATCCGAATTTTGCTTCCTTCCTGACGTAGCCCGCTACACATACAGCAAGCTCCGATCCATAGAAGTCGCTTGGAAACTCATATAAGATGTGGGTTTCCTGGTTAACAAAGGAAACGGTACGTTATTTGGCAATTCAAACAGTTTTGGAACCGTAAACAATTGCGAGTCATCGCTACGAAGAGCTAGCTTTTTATGCCATACTTTCGGTCACGACTATGTCTTAGATCTCTCCACGTCATCTCCCACTCTTTTGATCATAAACTTTGCCGTATTAAAAATATGCTAATTACGCTTCGTGACGAAACTAGGATTGGATTGATGTAGGGATCCTGACTGAACGGACGAGAAGGTAAATTTGCATGTTTATCAAAATCGATGGCTTAATCTATCCTTTCCCATCACCTGATGTACACTGCACAGTGTGGAAAACGGGAGGGCGAAGGGTACATATATGCGTTAACTGGACTGCAGGCATAGGCCTATATCACTCGCAAGTTTGTCACATACAACCTACCATGCTCTTCTTCTCATTCTGGTAATGCGGGTTCCACCCGAGGCTCATCACCATCTTGTGAACCGCACCACCGTCCACGCAGGCCCAGCCGTAGTACACACCCGCATCAAGGCACGAGGGCGCTTGGTCCACAATGCTTTGAGGAAAATTTGCTAGAGCCATGCACGAAAAAAAAGAGAGGTCGCGTGTGTAAGAGTGTCCATGTGTGCGTGTGTGTGTGTGTGTGTGTGTGTGTGTGTGTGTGTGTGTGTGTGTGTGTGTGTGTGTGTGTGCGTGTGTGCGCGCGCGTGCGTGTGTGTGTGCGTGTATGTGCATGTGTGCGCGCATTTGTGCGTGTGTTTGTGTGTGTGTGTGTGTAAGAGTATGTGTGCGTGTCCAAGTGTGCGTGCGTGTTTGTATGTGTGTATGTGTGGGCGTATGTGTGTGCGTGTGAACGCGAAAGATTGTAAATCCCAGCCAACAGATTACTGTACAAGGTTTGGAGTATATGAAATCCATGTGCTAAAGATACGATAACGCCTAGTCCAAAATATCACACGCGCACTGCACACGCGATCAGTATTGTAGCTAAATACGACTCAACGTCATTGTCTCTATAGACGCCAATGTGCGGCTAACCTGTGGGTATTCCTAGCTGCTTGCTGCCTCGACCAAAGCCACGGACCACTTCCCCTTTCGTCCAATACGGAAATACCGCCTCCATTATACCGTACTCTCGTACCCAGACCTGTTTACGTGATAATGCGTACGTAAACTGGTCTGGGTACGAGACTACTAATTGGTGCCAATTTGAACGTGTGAAGTATGAACCGCTTGTATTGTACCGGAACCATATATCATGTTGTCTCGTCACACATGACACACGCACGAGGAGCAGTGGCGTAGCTACGGTAGGGCCTGGTAGGGCCCCAGCCCTTGCCCTACCATCAATACTACCCTGGTTACGAATAAGAAACCCGGGTCCGTAATCGTCCGTCGAATTTATCAATCAATGAGTTGGCACGTACACAGCCAACCCTTACCAATCTTGGCTCAAGGATGATAAACGCAAAAACCTTGGTACAATAATGATATAAAACATGACCCAATACTGATATATTATCTTCATTGCGTCAATGTTGATATAGCAACATGGAACAGGTTGATAAAATCCTGGGACAATAGCTGACTATCATTTTAACATAAACCATGATATCAATATTGCTTCAATAATGATAATAAATTGGCTGTTGGATCGACAGTTTGTTTTATACAAATGTTTGAGCCCTTGTTCATCAGGATTGGTGAACCTTTATTCAATGATACCATGTTTGAACTTTCGCGATATATCGAAGCAGTTGAAGGATGCAAAGTGTTAAAAGCCGTGTCCTTCGTCCATGACTGCTTTAGTGAAGGGTGCCACTTTGAGGAAATGGTAACTACAGTGCTAATAGAAAGAGAGAAAGTTGGAGTTAACAAAAAAGTATTTGTTCACGATTATTCAAATAATCTGTATTGTTTTAATAATTATTGTTTGAATGCCTAAAAATTTGACGGCCGTTCCTCCGTCAGCAGCAAGTGTGTAAAGTCAGTGAATGCCCTGCCATCGTTATGTACATAATGATTTGGTCTCTAGTGAAAGCTTCTACACACGGTGAAAATTGTTGGAAGCTTCTAGACGTGGAGCCGTCGTTTCACGGATTTGTTGTTAGTGACTATATCGCGCTGTTCTGTGTGAATCGGTAAGCGAGTGATTGTATCGGTCCCTTTTCGTTTTAGTGGTATTTAGATGCCAAGTTATTATTGGATTTCTCTCATGTTGTACCTCTTATTAGAGCGCATCTGGGTGTGCCGTGGAGAATTGGTGAAAAAGAGAAAGCGATGGAGATAGACAGGTTACATGAGGACGAGGTGTTGTCTTTGAGTTGGATTCGTTTGACCAGAGGTACCGGTATATCTCTGGTGTGGCTACGTGAGTTGACTTGAGAACGTAATTTATTTTGTGGAACTCACACAGGCTAACTCTTTTGGTAAGCGAGTGATTGTATCGGTTCCTTTTCGTTTTAGTGGTATTTAGATGCCAAGTTATTATTGGAATTCTCTCATATTGTACCTCTTATTAGAGCGCATCTGGGTGTGCCATGGAGAATTGGTGAAAAAGAGAAAGCGATGGAGATAGACAGGTTACATGAGGACGAGGTGCTGTCTTTGAGTTGGATTCGTTTGACCAGAGGTATTGGTATATCTCTGGTGTGGCTACGTGAGTTGACTTGAGAACGTAATTTATTTTGTGGAATTCACACAGGCTAACTCTTTTGGATACCAAGACACCAGTGCGCTTGGTGTTGTCATTTACCGGTATGGAGTCTTGCGACTTGGATGCGTGTGGCTACGTGATGACTTGAGAACATCATTTATTTTTGTGGAATCCACACAGGCTAACTCTTTTGGATATCCAAACACCAGTACACTGACTTGCTGTTGTCGTTGTGACTTGGATGTGAGTTAAATTAATAACGGTGTGTATTAGCAAATATCCAGGGTGGTGATTTGTCATACAGCTTTCCAAACGACCAGTTACACTGCAAGGTATGTGAACATATGTGGTGGTAATGCTTCTGCTATCCAACACAGGGTTGTACACAGACCATCGAGACTGTTGAGTGGATGCAAAGTATCTGTCCATTGCTCTGGTGGAGTATGCTACTTCGAGGATATGGTGATCGCAGTGCTAATAGAAGGAGAGAGAACAAGGGACTTAATAGAATAGTTTATTGTGATGCAATCTGTATTGTTTCAAATAAAATTTCAATGCCTAAAAAGGAGGTAGTATTGATGCCTTAAAAGGTAATATGGTCTTGGGCCAATATTGTAATAACAGCATTGGGCCAATACTTTGGTATATCATGCTTGGCACAAGACTGCTATCATGGTTGGATCAACACTTTATCAGTGTTGTATCAATATTGCGTACACATGTTTGGGTCATGTTCCCCTAAATCATTGAACCAATACTGTTACCCATATTGCCTACCAAGGATGATATCATCCTGATCCAATAATGCGTCAATATTGGTCCAATTATTGATTTCTCGCTGTGTAAGAGGCCATAGAAAGTAAATATTGCTTTTCAAAATGGCTGTACGTCCTATCACAGAACGGATAACTGATGAACTACTGGAGTGCGGTATATGTTTTTGTGAGTACAAGGACCCCAAAATGTTACCATGCCAGCACGCGTACTGCCAAGGATGCCTCGAAAGTTTGATCGGTCAGTGTAGGCTTACGGATGGCGAACGAAGCATACTCTGTCCGATGTGTCGAACGCCAGCTAAAATACCGGACACTGGTTCCGCTGAAGGATTTCAAACTGCTTTCCACATTAACAAGATATTCGAGTTGCGCAACACTCTCGGTAAACAATCAGCTCCTCATCATCCAACACCTGTATGTACCTGTAGACACAGAAACTGTCATAACGCAGAGGTAACCCACTTCTGTGACACGTGTGGTCCACTCTGTCACCGCTGCATAACTAGCCACAGAGAGCTCTATTGCTATCACAAGGTGGTTCAAATAGCTCCAATATGTGCCCACCACTCCACACTGTACTGCAAAACGTGCGATACACCTGTATGTAGTCCAGGATCTCATCAAGAGCACACCTATGAACACACCCAGCTCTCATATCGGCAAAAATGCGAGTTACATGTCAGTCTTAGTGAAGTTCAGAAAAAAAGGGTTGAATTAAAAATGGCCTTGATGAATGTTAAAGAAACAAATCGACACGTTTCCAATCATGCAATAGATGTAAAAAGCAACATTGAAACTACATTCAGGAGATTGGAAGAATTGCTAGAGCAGCGTAAAAAAGATTTGTTGAATTTAACTGACAATCTTACAAAAAAAAAACTGGCCTGCCTTGATACTCAGATGGAGATACTGACAGATATCCATGAGGAAATCTGCAACTATGCCATGTTCATTGAACAGTGCATTGCCAACAAACATCATGCAGATTTCATAAATCTCAAAGCTGCAATGTCATTATATTGGAGCACCCAATCTCATAAATATGCTGACATCCAGGTAGAAGATTCAAATTTGCAGTTTTATTTGAGTGAGTGTTCAATACCTGATTTTCAAACCCTTGGTGTTGTTAGTGCAAGTTCAGCCTCTCCTTCTAACTGTCTAGCAGAGGGCAGTGGCCTTACTACAGCAACCATTGGAGAAAAGGCATTGTTTGAAGTGTCCATAAGAAAACAGGATAATAAGCCTTGCATGGACAGTAGTGGTGACGTCCATGCCTTTCTTAAGCACAATTCCTTTGACACTTATCTGGATGCTCAGCTTGTTGAACTGAAAGGAAATATGATGACTTTCTCTTACCAGCATCAGCAACCAGGCGAATACCAGCTGCATGTGCAAGTATGTGGTAAGGAAATCAACAGTAGTCCATTCAAGGTGATTATGCGACGACCTTTCACATTCAAAGGCGACTTTATAAGACGCTTTGTTCGAGGTGAACTGAAACAACCTTGGGGTGTTGCTTGCATTAGCAATGGAAGTATTGCTGTTGTTGACCACGAAGGAGAAAAGGGAGTTACCATCTTTGATGCAGATGGGAAAATGGTTTCTTTTTTCATGGAGGCAATGGGTTTATTGAACTTTTGGGGTCCAAAAGGGAAGTGTTATCGTCCTTCTGGAATCGCAGTTGATTGCAATGATGACATACTAGTGGTGGATGGAGGTATGCACAGAATACAGAAGTTCTCTATAGATGGCAGATTATTGAATGTGGTAGGATCCTGTGGTAGTGGAGAGCTTCAGTTCAGGGAGCCAGTTGGTATTCAAGTGAACGCAGGCAGTGAAGTGTATGTGTGTGACAGGAGAAATGATCGAATACAAGTTCTTGATAAAAACTTGTCATTTCTTCGCACCTTCGGTTGCGGTGGTGACCAGGATGGTCAGCTAATCTGCCCATGGGATGTCGCCTTTGATAGCTCTCAAGATGTCTACATCACTGACTCCGGAAACAATCGTGTTCAAGTTTTCACACCTGATGGTACTTTCTTACGCAAGTTCGGTTGCAAGGGAGATGGAAGGGGGCAGTTCAGAGACCTGCGCAATATATGTATAGATCAGAAGGATGATGTGTATGTGACTGATTGTACTCACCATCGCGTGACGGTGTTCACATCCAGTGGTGAAGTCCTGACAACTGTGTCAGCTGGTGGAATTATGAATGGACCGCTAGGGATATCCATTGACAGGGATGGCCTTGTGTATATAGCAGATTCAGCTAATAGATCGATAGGGGTTTACTTGTAGAAGTGCAGTGTTTTTGATATTAATTTTTTGGTGCTTGATCCATTGTACTCAATATTCAAAAGTATGTTGTAGCAATTACAAAACTGCATGAAGTCCGATAAATATTGATAAAATGATAAGCTTGATATATATGAAATGATAATTTTGATATGCTAACCGAAGTACAGCTTTCATGAATGAAATTCAAACCAACTTATCACCCACTTTAAACAATTTGCGAAAAATTTGCAATGAAACAATTGGCCATGCCCATTGAGGTAAATTAATAACCACTTTGTGCTTAACATATTCAAGAGGGCTGGGCAAGTTCATCTTGACAATTTAATTCAAACTAGCTCTATTTAACTTTCCATTACTGTTTATAATAAATAAACTAGTTCGTTAACTAATTCCGGTATCGAGTTAGTTCTCGTATCCAGACCCACACTCGCAGCTACGGATGGATTACATCACCGCTACGCGAGAAGTGATTGCAGTGATGACATCAGCTTGTAACTATGTAACACCACCCCCTCCTTTCAATGCTGAAGGTAAGGTCCATAGCGGTCTGGGACTCGGTGCTCCCTAGCAGGGTATCTTCGTTCGGGATGAAGTGCAGGCACCTCCGGAGCAGGTAATACTTCTTCAAGTTGATTTTTATTCTCGTCGTCATCTAGCAGTTCCAGTGTGGCTGGGGTAGCTACAGTAGGCGGAGGGCCCTTCGGTTTACTCTGTTCTCGGGGGGACGCAGTACTGTGATCTGGCTGAATGTTTTGTCCACCTAGATATGGTTTTAACCTGTCGAAATGAACACACTGATAACCCCTTGGACCCTTGATCCTATAGACACAATCCCCAAATCTCTCCGTCACTTTAAATGGGCCCTTCCATGGTAAATGCAACTTCTTAGAATTGCTGGAGAGAACAGCCATACCGTGTCACCTGGGTTAAAGGGTTTACCATGAACCTTCTCATCATGCAGAGCCTTCTGCCTTCTATGATCAGCTTTACATTGTTCTCTCACCAATGCATATGCATTCTGGAGACCCCTCTTTAACTGTAATGCATAACCAGAGACTGTTTTTGTTTCCATTGGGTTTGACCCATACATTAGGTCAACTGGCAGTTTGGCCTCACGCCCAAACATGAGAAAGAAGGGGCTGAACCCTGTGGAAGAGTGTACACTGGAGTTGTAGGCCATACATACCTTACGAACGTATAGTGTTCCCAATCATCTGGATGGTTGCTGCTTGTGGTTGCTAACGAGTGTCCTATTAAATCGTTCCACCATGCCGTTCCCTTGAGGATGATATGGTGTGGTATGAGTTTTCTTGATCCCCAACGTGTTACATATTTCTGCTATCAAGTCTGACTCAAACTGTCTTCCTTGGTCAGAGTGAAGCTGCTCAGGGGGAGAGAAACGGCAGAACATCTCATCTACATCACTTCTCGCGTAGCGGTGATGTAATCCATCCGTAGCTGCGAGTGTGGGTCTGGATACGAGACTAGTATCGAGTTACATTAGTTTTTAAAATTATTGCATTAATGAAGCTTATTGTAGCACAAGTGGTCCTGGCAAACACCAGGAGTGCAGTAGTAATAGTTGCTATGGATACAGATTGCTGTCGTGTATTTTGTATTATATTGTCTCGCCGTTCGTCGTGTCTCATAGACAGTACAGTGAGTCGCTATGAGAGGACGGACAACCGTAAGTCGAATTTTCCAGATGTACTTGTGTGGTACGCCTGGCAAGGCAATTGAGAATCCGAAGGAGAGCAGTGCTGGGAATAAGTTTCCTTGATTATGTCATCATCGATGGCATCCAGTATCAAGGGCCATCGTCTCGATGACCTCGAAGTGAAATATTTTTTGTCTTGCAAGTTTGTTGATTGAAAAATGCTAATTTAAATACTGAGTTGCGCTCGTTTTGAATCATCGGTAACATATACAGTAATTTACTTAAATGGCACAGTTAGGAAGCTGCTGACGAGCTACATGTATCCTCTGTCCAGAACACCTCTGTCCAGAACACAACCATTTGCACTTACGTAATCACTACTCCATGCATAGGCTGTAGTGTAGCACTACACTTTAGGGGTGTACCGCAATGTATATACATTGTATATGTTACGCGCAAAGCGTGGATTTGCGCAATCCCGGGATTGTCCTGCGCAAACCCTGGATCCATGGTTTGTGGTACAATCCATGGATTGGCCGCGCAATCCTAGGATTGCTTGTGCGCAAAGCATAGATTAGGACAATCCTGGGATTGCCCTGCGCAAAGCGTAGATCGGACAGATCTGTAATATATTAGCCATGGGTAACGAATAATGAGTACATCCACATTACTTTATATCAAATAACATGCGTTTGCAGTACAAATAAAAGGCCTATGGTGTACAAATACAATTGTTCTCTGTACTTCATGTCTTCCTTTGTATATACAGTTGCTGCACGGCAAGCCTCCAATAATGCTACCAAATATGAAATACATTTCCCCTTAGATATCATTTTTTTCCTCATCATCACCAGTATCTGCAGAAATATATGGAGACAAATTATTACATCAAGATTTTAATTGGCTTTGCAGGTATAAATTACGCCAATCAGGCCAAGACTAATATCCATTGATTAACTATCATTTCTCTTTCCTCAAGTCCTTGACTTTGAGGATGCTGGTCTGTCATCAAGAATGGTCAAGTCACCAGGCCAGTTCTTTACAAAATCAGCAATTAAAGTCCTCCCATTATAATATTTTACATGGGTAAAATAAGATATAAGCAATTAACTGATTTGGTGCAAGGTTCCAGCTAGGCCACCTCCTTGCCCCTCCTCTGATTGGTTCTGAAGAGCAGGATTGGTCCACCTATCCAATTATCAGTGCATTATTAACCTTGTAGATAAAATCACAACTTGAACACACACTTGAGGCTATGCTATATAGGTATAGGTTAGTACTTTATAAAACCTGATGCTATATGATGGATTTTAGTGGCACTGACTAGATTTTGCTGTATAGTTTTTTGAGAACTGGAAAGGGGACACTTGCAGGCTCACAAACTGAATATCTGCACCCATAGACATTCAAAGAATGCTGAATCTATATTTGAAAAAACATACACACATACATGTATAACTATAAAATTAACAATTTTATCTGCACATTTTAATTTTTTTTTTGTAACATACGACCTGGTTGTTGACACTGTCATAAAAAAATTCCACATACACCATTTTACTAACACGGCTAGCACGGTGGTGTTATTAGAATCCTGCAAAAGTTATTTTTTAAAAAATGACGAAAAATACTTGTTATTAAATGCTGGCTGGTGATCAACAGAGCACATCACAGAGTCAGCGTAGAAGTGCAACTTCCATCCAAAACTTCAAACGGTCGGTACAGTCCCATTTATAAGCGCAACTACATGTACCTAACAAACTAGCTCCCTGGTTTCCTTTTTGACAAATACGGCTGTACTTCAGTTTACCCACTTAAACTTCAAATTATGTAGCTGGCGCGTTACATAATGATAAAATAGCGGGCGCCCATAACTGGATTCAAGCGAAGCCACTGGGCCTTTTACAACCATCACAGGAAAGTGCTCTATTGAGGAGGCCTATTAATCGATCCGCTCTTAATAATGCCTACCACACAACTTACCTTCTTGAATAGCTCAAATAGGTTGGAGACCTAGACTGGCTAGACCGACAGGTTATCTGTGTGTACGCTCAACGGCTCTGCCAGGCTCTTTGTAGTCGATACAACTTTTGTGCCTTCGTTATAGTTGAACATTATGAGATACGCGAGTTGATTGGGTTAAAAATATATAAGGGCAATCTCGAGATTGCGCAAGCAAACCATGGATCCAGGGTTTGCGCAGGACAATCCCGGGATTGCGCAAATTCACGCTTTGCGCGTAACATATATATGTACCGCAATGTATATAACACAAATGGTTACCTTGTTTCATCCTGCAGCTAGCTGAGGTTAAGCATGCAAAAGATGGCTGTCTGATACTAATTTAGCGTATTGAAGTCATGTTGCGGCGACCGCAATGACGCAAACATAATGAGGACTCATTGGGTTATACATGTGCATAGGATCGCGCTGTGACTAAAGCAATTAATTTGCTTAGCAGGGACTGAGGCCAACCAGCTTGATGGTCAAGTGTTTTCTATACTGAGTTTCATACGCAGGGTGTCCCGCAACATTTAGCGATTTAGGGTACAGTTTTATAACTAAGTAATGATGCAGCTTACAGTATGTGTGTTCCTCTAATTTATACAGGTTTATGCAGGTTGGAGTCAGGAGCCTAACCTCAATTTGAGATCCATCATCTGTTAAGCAGAATCTAAGATACAAGTTCTGCTCAGCAGTTTTGAAGACATATTAACAGCCAAAGACGTAAATATCAAGTGCTATACCATCTCGAGTACTGCGATTGATCAGAGAGGCGTGAAAGTTTACAGCGACGACACCAGAAATAACTAGTCCCACATCACAGGCGCAAAATGAGTTAATAGTGCATGAAAATTGCCTACTCTGGTGGTTGTATCTCAAACAATGCAACTGGTAAATTTGGCAGGAACTGCATTGGTGGTGGTGGTGGGGGGAGGAGAGGGGGGGGGGGCTAGCTGGGACGGTGTGATGAAGTTGGCCTACCTCACAGCTTTGACCAACACTATTTACTGTTGCCCAAGGTATCCCCAGCGAATGCACTGTCCACCAAAGCAGTTTCAGAATGAATTTGATTATATCCATATTTAAAGGGGAAGAAGTGTAGCAGATTACAATAATATAAACATCTTGACACATGTGGCTAGAACATTCAACGTACCTTATTCCTAAACTAGAACCATGATTACTAAGTTTTCTATAGAAGTGTTGCGCATTACTCATTTTTTTCACTCGTACATTTGCACATCAAGAATATTACATCATAGCATTACACACGTATTTGGATCATTTGAAACCGTTCACACATTCTCAAGTGCTTGATGCAAATTCCATATGGTCGCATACACTTGTCATTAGGTTGGACCCAATACTCGTCAGATTCGTGACATTTAATAGCTGGTATTATTGTTAAGTTCTCGTCTTTAACACGATTCTGCATGACAACCTTCAGCGTGTCCTTTCCATAGTAAAATTCTGTCGCATACCGTTCTGCTATAGCAATTGATGGAGAAGAATGTATTCCTTTTCCATGTACAATATTTTTGCATTTGCTCACATCGTAGCCTTCATCAGCAATGCTCTTTCCAAACCTCTTTTCTGTACCATGATAGGATACAGGCCACTCCTTGTTGCTTGATCCTTTCCTTATGCCCCGAGGTCCAAGCCAGTCGCCATCCTCGTATTTTCCAATAACTTTGAGTGCAATCCTCTTCCATCCGTATGGACGCTGGTATACTTTACCTCCACGCATGTACTGTGTACCATCATCTACCATATTTGTGAAGTCATAGTCAAAGCTAGGGTGAAGTAATTTTGGGTCCAAGACCATTGGTACAGGCGCGTTTTCAAGTAATCGCACAGAGACATAAATTGTGCTGTTATCCTGCACCTGTATGCATGTATATGTGCAGAGATAAATTAGGAATAAAACAGATTCACAAAGAAACGCTGGACTGCCTATTGTAGCCAAATATCAGTACGAATACGGGATATCAGATTTATAAAGTGCCCAAGCCCTTAATTGAATACTGGGGCAAGACGTCACGCGAATTTCGTGTTACATTTCAGAATTACTTTTAATGTGTCATACAGTCTGCCCCCCCCCCCCCCCCCGTATAAGCGCAATGTTTGTTACTGCGCTTTTAAAAATACTTTGGGCCTAGATTGTGCCTCTAACTGGGGTGGTTCATTATTAGCTAATGAATACATACACAGCTTACACAAGGGTCAATCTTAACCAATTCAACACACATGTGTCTGAGTTTCAAAAACAAAATATATCCATGAACTAAACATACTAACATACGTAAGAATAAAAATTATTAACTCTTGACTTCAATGATTTCATGCGTTATGAGTTGACCACAATTCTAACCACTTATGTAAACAATGACTATTATCTTTTTCTACGTAAGAGCCATTGTGACCTTTTTTTAAACATGCACAGCTGGCATCTATAGCTACCTTCCTATCTTTCAAATTCAGCTTAGGAACAGAAAAGTAAGTGCCAATATCAATTTGAAGCCTAGATTTTACTACCAATTATAAACGGACACTTTTTCTTGAAGCAATATCAAGTACTTAGTCTTGGTGTCCTATGTTCAAGATTGCTAGATGGAATGCCAAGGTGTTATTGAACTGCATTGCGCTGAAGTACAAATGGAGATGACTACGGTGGCCCTGGAGGTCGCGCGACCAAACATTGTACGACAAGCGGTTTTTTTGATTGAACAATATAGCGACGGTCCGATTCCGTGTTCGAGCAATGGAGCAGCGGTCCGATTCTGCGATCAATCCCATTCCGCGATCAAACGATCATCCACTTCCGCTACCGCGCTAACTAGCATTGATCTATTTTTGGGATCAAACAACGGTCTATATCTGGGATCGAACAACGGTCTATTTTTGAGATCGAACAGCGGACCGTTTCTCCGACCGACCAGCCAAACGTACTATGGGATATATAGGTGGTACCTTGCATGACGTCACGTAATTTTATACTATTATTCGATATACAATAGTACTTGAGGCGAGCAGTATGGTTCACAGAGACGACCCAATAGTCGACCGTAAGTTAGCATATCACTATCAGGTAACGATGCATATACATGCACATGCAGGGCTAATAGTGCGATACTGGAGGCAGCAGAAGACAATCCTGGTCATACTCGGCTAATGCACCACGTGGTTGTTGGGTTAGTGTGTATGCTGGCTACACTGGCGCAGTAGCAGTAAACTAACGGCATCGCTATACCTTCAGGCTAACATGGCTCAAGAAAAGGCTCGCTGCGCTGAGACTTAAACGGCGCAACGTTGTGGAAACACGCCTTACACTTGGACATCAGGCCATTAAGGTCAGTACTTTTTGCCGGGCTATGCAAATACAGAGTGGCGTGACGTCTTCACGTGGGGGGCATAGAATGAACTTCAAACGTCCAACTGCTGCCTCGGATACCGGGTAATGTGGAGATTGCTACAATTGAAGTACCGGTACACCATTAAAGGGTAGCCTCATCTTTGGGTGAGGTACACGTGATCCTCCTTGACATACATCACTCATCTAGATCCACTGTGATGATGCTACTGGGAGTACAGTAATGGATCCTATTGCTTCACGACTACGTAAAGTTAAACGACTTACAAGGAGAACATATGTGAACAAGGCAAGCGACCAGCCCCATGTGTGCAGCTACCTATACCTTGAACTTAGTGTTTCATTTCAGGGTCCAAACTGGTGTTGGCACATCGATGGGTATGACAAGCTCAAACCGTTTGGCTTCCCCATTCATGCTTGTATTGATGGGTAAGTAGTCTCTGTATCTTGTTTCATAATTTTCATGGTAGCATCTATGCAGGATGTGTTTGAGTATTCAGTTTTTGTGTTTTGTATTTTATATGTACTGTGTGGTTTGTGTGTGACATATTTCATATGTGCTGTGTTTTTGGGTGATATGTGCTGTGTGTTTGTGTGCTGCTTTGTGCAGTGCTAAAACAACTCACCCTTCCCCCACCTAGGTGTTTGATTGTCTTTTGTGGTCACACCTTTTGACTGTGTGTGTGTGTGTGTGTGTGTGTGTGTGTGTCCTCGCATCTGTGTGTTGTTGACTGTATTTGTGTGGCTGTATTGCAGTGCTTGTGTGGTATGAGCATTTGAACTGGTGTGTTTTGTATGCTGGCTGCTTGTGTCAACCTAGATATTCCTATCAAGTGCTAAAACAACTCATCCTTCCCCCACCTAGGTGTTTGATTGTCTTTTTGTGGTCACACCTTTGACTGTACAGCTATGTGTGTGTGTGTGTGTGTGTGTGTGTGTCCTCGCATCTGTGTGTTGTTGACTGTATTTGTGTGGCTGTATTGCAGTGTTTGTGTGGTATGAGCATTTGAACTGGTGTGTTTTGTGTGCTTGCATGGTAAAACCAAAATCCGTCCTCAACTGAGGAGGTCCTTAATTTATTGTGTTGATATGTCAGTCTTAAGCAGTGGTTCGTGTCCTCTTGGGCACAGCAAATCGAACACTTCATCTGGAGCTTCCCGCCGGACAAAAAGAAATAAACTTTTCATGGCAGCTATCGTATGCTGTGTCCTTCACACTCTCGTTATCATGATGATGAGGCAAATGGCTATAAGGAACAACACACCTGGTTCTCTGTAACATATGATGCGCTGGATGGAGACATTTAACAACATAATTTAACAGTTGTGTAAAATATGTATACTAGTATGAGATTGTAATTGTAATCTAAAAATGATTTAATTGAAATTGTTTCTGCACTGCATGCAAGATGTCGAAGGAGGATTCTCTAGTTAATGATACTGTGTTCCAGGACCAATTGCGTGCAGCCCTCAAAAAGACACTTGCGGGTCGAACGATCATCGTCTCAGACTCATTCGTCTGCATCAGCCAGCAACGAGAGGTCCCAGCGTCACCGACAATCGTCCTCAACTGGATCTGTGCATACTCCGATAGTCACGTAGTCGTGAAGCAATAGGATCCATTACTGTACTGCCAGTAGCATCATCACAGTGGATCTAGATGAGTGATGTATGTCAAGGAGGATCACGTGTACCTCACCCAAAGATGAGGCTACCCTTTAATGGTGTACCGGTACTTCAATTGTAGCAATCTCCACATTACCCGGTATCCGAGGCAGCAGTTGGACGTTTGAAGTTCATTCTATGCCCCCCACGTGGAGACGTCACGCCACTCTGTATTTGCATAGCCCGGCAAAAAGTACTGACCTTAATGGCCTGATGTCCAAGTGTAAGGCGTGTTTCCACAACGTTGCGCCGTTTAAGTCCCAGCGCAGCGAGTCTTTTCTTGAGCCATGTTAGCCTGAAGGTATAGCGATGCCGTTAGTTTACTGCTACTGCGCCAGTGTAGCCAGCATACACACTAACCCAACAACCACGTGGTGCATTAGCCGAGTATGACCAGGATTGTCTTCTGCTGCCTCCAGTATCGCACTATTAGCCCTGCATGTGCATGTATATGCATCGTTACCTGATAGTGATATGCTAACTTACGGTCGACTATTGGGTCGTCTCTGTGAACCATACTGCTCGCCTCAAGTACTATTGTATATCGAATAATAGTATAAAATTACGTGACGTCATGCAAGGTACCACCTATATATCCCATAGTACGTTTGGCTGGTCGGTCGGAGAAACGGTCCGCTGTTCGATCTCAAAAATAGACCGTTGTTCGATCCCAGATATAGACCGTTGTTTGATCCCAAAAATAGATCAATGCTAGTTAGCGCGGTAGCGGAAGTGGATGATCGTTTGATCGCGGAATGGGATTGATCGCAGAATCGGACCGCTGCTCCATTGCTCGAACACGGAATCGGACCGTCGCTATATTGTTCAATCAAAAAACCGCTTGTCGTACAATGTTTGGTCGCGCGACCTCCAGGGCCACCGTAGATGACTCTTAAGAATCCTTACAAAGTGACAATTAACCACAATGCCTGCATGTACAAACAATGAATTTCCTTTAGTGCTAGCAGCTTCCTTCCTAAAATAAGAAATGTTCAGCGCATTCAAGGACGAATGTGATTGGCATGCACGTGGTGCAATGACCAACTTGGAAGGGGGGGGGGGGGGGGGGGGGGGGGGGGGAGTGTGCAATCAGTAGAAATAAAGCCATCAAAATAGTGACACGAATTATAATTAGGAACCTTTGCCTCCAACGTCTTTATCCTTTAAACTGTCTTTGAATGACGTTTAATGAATGTTATGTTATAAATGTGTATTATATAGGATAGAACAAAAAGAATTTAGAACACAAGAAAGTCATTTTTACAGCACAGAGCAACATTTAGCTTAAGATGTGGCATTTTTCATTATTCGCTTGTTGTACTTTTGTTCAGCAGCAGAATACTGTTTCACTTCTACCATTGTAGTATTTAATGGCTTAAAACAATGATATTTCTGTGTTCCAGGTAAAGTTTTTGATTTCAGAAATCTTGCTTGCAAAATCTTTTCTTCTTCATTATGCTCTTCATTCGTAACAAAGCAAAAACTCATCCCTGCAATTTCATTTGATGCAAATTCATAAAGCTTCTTTACATTCAATATCTGATCTTCATTTAGCCTCTGTAAACTTGCTTTAGCAGCCATTCGCTTAAGAGTACCAGCCACACCATCAGCTGCAGCTTTTCCATGTGATGTGGCAAAAAAGTGCCACTCTGCTAGTACATTAATTACATTCAATATCTGATCTTCATTTAGCCTCTGTAAACTTGCTTTAGCAGCCATTCGCTTAAGAGTACCAGCCACACCATCAGCTGCAGTTTTTCCATGTGATGTGGTGCCACTCTGCTAGTACATTAAAATCTTCAGCATGATAACATAGATTAATAAAGTTTTTCCTACTTTTATATTGTGCAGCACATCCGTCAGAAAAGTAAAATATCTTCTTTGGTTTTCTAAATGTGCTAGAGAGAAATTCAATTAGCTGCAATTGTATTATGGTCTGTGTTTTCACTAATTACAACAAAGCAAGTGTGATAAGTTGGCCATTATCTTGGTAATAGCATAAAAACGGATGAAGAGTAGCATACGTTGAATTCCAATGATACGATTGAACAGCATCTTGAACAATACATTTATAGTTTTCTGAAAAATCTGCAATCACTATATATTCTTCAGGTCTAGGAGCTGTCTTTAATTGATTTAAAAAACTGTTTTGAACTTTTGCTATATAATCATGGCACTTCAAAGTTTGTAGTATATCAATAAATGAATCTAAAAATTCTTCTACTAGCTGTACAACAGTGATAAGGCTTGAGCGATCTGTTTGTGTCCACTGGTGGTATTGAATATTATCTATCAAATTATCATCCATTATTTTGTGCAGCCGTTCTTCAAGATGATCAGTCCCAGGGCACTGGGTACATTTGTTTAAGTAGCAGTCTGTACTGGGGGGTCACACATAATAGCTTCTAAACAATGCCTGTAATGCAAAAATTGTTGTTCACTAAGGGAAGGAAGCTTACTGCCAATAAACATCAATTTTGTGTTCTGATGTAGTGTGCACACAAACACTGAGTGCGTCCCACTTGCCCCTGCTAATACGCATTCTTTAGGTCTCAGTGATGCAAACGTTGAGAAACCAACCTTAGCATCTGGATGTACACTTTTAAAGTGCTGATATGCCTCTTTGAGGTTGCACAGTAGTAGTCTTTTCTGTCGAGTTACTCTCTTTCCCTTCTGCATTCATAAAAGACACACAGTCTTTCCTTCCTGGTAGCATTCTGCTGATTTCATCACTGAGGGTACACATCTGAAAACTAACTGCTTTATTCTTTCCGGAAGAGGGTTTCCCTGGTTTAGGATTTGGACTGGAGAGAAAGCCTTTCTCCAGGACCAGCTTCATTGCCTGTCTAGCCATGTAGTTGGATGCCCCAAACTCCTTCATAATCTTCCTTACACTCCAGCTTTTGGGCAGTGCAGTAAGAATCTTTACTTTCTCATTACAGCGAACTGTGGAGTGAAATTTCTCTTTCAATTGTGAAATGATTTCACCTGCTGGATCTTGGCCAAGGAACTCACTACCATTGCTGCTTTGGATTTCATCTTGTAAGGTACTGTCTGTATCATCACAATACTCTTCACTGCTTAGCATTTCCTTTTCAGCACTCATTTCATGAAGTGCTGGGGCTCCAGATGTTGTGGGGCTCCAGATGTTGTTGGGGCTCCAGATGTTGTTGGGGCATCTTCAATTGGAGAGTCACTCTGAATGGCCTCTACAGACAAGGTTGCTGTAAAATCAGGTGTACATGCATCCTCTATGAAATGTATTTCAGCAACACTGCTGTTATGGCCAGAAAAACTGCCATCAGATTGAGTTTCGCCAGGCAGTTTGTAGAGTTTCGTAATTCATGCGACAAAAGGACAGATCTTATGCTTATTAGTCAGCTGCAACGATGGAACTTTGCAATCAGACTGATTGGAACGCACCGTAGATTGTAGGATCCTCCAGACGTTCGTTTTCTCTTGTGACAGCTCAATGGATCGCAGCAGTGCAGACGGAACTTAGACGGCATTTCTTAGTGGCAAAAAACGAGCTCGGGCAAAAAACAGAATAATACCTGGCGCGCGGCCTGCATGCAAGCCAGCCCATATCGTGTATGTTCATGGTGCGTTTTTGCGCGCAAAGAACCTTTGTTAGCAAGCGCCGAATGAGAACAATGCATCGGCAGGCTTGAGCGGGCAATGACATACTATAGTGCCACACCCACTTATATGTTTTGCTAGCGGTTAATTATCACCTTTGTAAGGATTCTTAAGAGTCGTCTCGAGAGTCATCTACATTTGTACTTCAGCGCAATGCAGTTCAATTAACACCATCTAGCAATCTTGAACATAGGACACCAAGACTAAGTACTTATAAAAAAAAAGTGTCCGTTTATAATTGGTAGTAAAATCTAGGCTTCAAATTGATATTGGCACTTACTTTTCTGTTCCTAAGCTGAATTTGAAAGATAGGAAGGTAGCTATAGATGCCAGCTGTGCATGTTTAAAAAAAGGTCACAATGGCTTCTACGTAGAAAAAGATAATAGTCATTGTTTACATAAGTGGTTAGAAACTCATAACGCATGAAATCATTGAAGTCAAGAGTTAATAATTTATATTCTTACGTATGTTAGTATGTTTAGTTCATGGTGTTTCTGAAACTCAGATACATGTGTGTCGAATTGGTTAAGATTGACCCACAACGAGTCTTGCATGTTCGTTCTTCAAGCTTTTGTGAATACATTTACTATGCTGCATTGAGACTGTACCTTACCCACATTAACCGTGAATATAATTTAGAATACGCCCCTGCGCTTCTAACGGTGCGCTCTTAATGACGGCAGACGGTACATACTATATAATACACTGAATTAACTTTTGATAGGATGTAGGTAAAAATCTGTTATTTTGAAACTAAGATTGTGGGTTTGGTCGGATTTGTTTACATCGTTTAATTACTCGAGCAAAATTAAACGATTTTAAAGAGCCTGTTTACTTGTGTATTATGAAAATGTAAAACAAATTTATACGCCACGAAAAACTGAGAAGTACAATTACTATTGTGCAGTGAGGAATGCGCATGCGCAAAAAGAGCCGCGATAGTTACCGTCCCGTTCACCCAGACCGGCGAAAGTTAATGAAACGTGTCAGCAAGCAGGGAGAAGGTGTGGCAATTCCATGTATTTGCGGTGGCTGTTGGTCTCGGCACCACGTGATTAAGACTGAGTCATGCGAAGATACGGGCTTGGGAATGGGAAGGTAACAACCGTGGCTCTATTTGCGCGTGCGCGTTCATTGCACAATAGTAATTTTACTTTACGTAAAAATTATTATTTTCATTTTCAAAATATGCGAGGGTAACAGGGCAGAAGTGGTTTATTTGAGTCAAATAGCTACATTATTAGAATGATGTAAAGAAATTCGACCGAACACACAATCACAGTTTCAAAGTAACAGATTTTTTATCTACATCCTGTTATTTCGGTTCAAACATGCCCTATTCATTCCTGGACACGCTGTAGTTCGTATACATTAGTTTCGTACCCAGTCCTAATACGTTTCACGCTCTAGCGCAGCGATGATGTAAGCACATAAAAATGGCTCACTTGGTATTCCGTAAGTCTATGACCTTCTTGAATCTCTCTATCCTTGTAGACGAATGCTAAGCGACCATGACAACCAGAAAGATTTTCCTTCTCCTCGAATAAAACTTGTAACTCTTCGACGTAAGAATCCTCTCTCACGTTCAATACACATACCTTTCCCGTTAGTGAAGTTAGCCGTACGTTAATCATAACCCCGTTTTCGCTAAGAATGTCACCAAACATATGGAGAAATGGCCCATACATAGGCGGTCATCTTGCGTTTTGTTTTCAAATTGAATTTTAAACACGTTTATAATTTACCATAAATCAGACTGATTGTGAATCTGTGCTTTATAAGAATATGCCATGAACCATTCGTAAACTACAATCAAGACAAAAGTTTAATTTCTACCGCGCATAATTTATTCATAAACGAAGTAGTCATTACGTAATACTTGTGTAAAGTTACAATTATTAAAATGTCGGCTACGCTAGCTAGTGGTGGTTAACGGTTATAAACTTAATGTCTGTAACGTAACTATCAATGCAATTTGAATTACTGAATTGAACCGATACACAAAACTTATCGGCTATGCGTCACTTGCACTCGAGGCACAATGATGCATGCAGTGATCGAACTACGTATGCCCTTCATGCTTTCATCTTCTGAGACGCAGGTGTTATATGGTGAGTATACCATGTGAATTTAGTAGCGTAGGGTATGTTCGGCAGTGGGTAGTGTTCGGCCCAATCTGCATATCTTGGAAGGAGTAGATATGGCCTTCTCCCTATACTAGTACAGTTGGCCATCTCTCTATAATGGTGGACATCTCCTGTACTGTAACCAGTGGTAGCCTTCTCCCTTTACTCCCGAACCGTTAATTGCTCGTCTCCCTATACTGTTGGTCTTCTTCCTTTATTGTTAGACTGGTGGCCTTCTCCCTATACTGTTGGTCTTCTCCCTATACTGTTGGCCTTCTCCCTATACTGTTGGCCTTCTCCCTATATACTGTTGGCCTTCTCCCTATATACTGTTGGCTTTCTCCCTATACTATTGGCCTTCTCCCTATACTGTTGGCCTTCTCCTAATTCAGTTGGCCTTCTCCCTATTCTGTTGGCCTTGTTGATGTGGATATGGTATACTGTTGGCCTTCTCCCTGGGTTATTCAAATTCGGGGCAAACCAGGGGGTGGATAGGGGGTGGGAGTGGTAAATCCCTGCCCTGTCCAATACCATACACTGTATATGGACTACAACTGTTTACAGCGTACATACTGGTACAGGCCTGCACATCCGGTGGGTGTGGCCAAAGCAACTCCAGCAGCTTGAAGACATTACAAGCCATGCCCACATTCCAGGCTGCTCCCAATGTTACTGCTCTGAACGCTGTGACTGCACTGTCCAATCCAAACGGCCTGCTGATCCAGTATGATGTGTGGGATAGGGGGGCACCTTTCTTGGGGAAACCCCACTCTTTGGAAGTGTTTGATCTCCGATTATTATATATATCCCACCCCCCCCATTTACTGTGAACACGACTTGTATTTGTAGCCCCGCTCACGCCGCATGCTGTTTAAGTATATGTAGGTGCCACACCCCCTGTATTGCAATGAAAATCAATGTGAGGCACATGTGAGGGACGTGTGAGGCATGTGTGGTGTGTGTGTGTGTGTGTGTGTGTGTGTGTGTGTGTGTGTGTGTGTGTGAACATATGTATTCATGCATACTCACATTCACACATGTATCACTCGCACACATACTCGCATACATGTACATGTACATGCACACTGTCATGTGTGTGTGTCTGTGTGTATTTGTGTATGGTTGTCACATCTTGGTCCCTTTCACAGCACCATTGGGGGTTCCAAGCCCTCAGCTTCTGGCACTCTCCTCTTCCTCTGTCAATGTGATGTAGTTTAACCCAATGGGATCAATCACAGCCTGCAATGTGTAAGCTGAACATTTCTGTACTGGGGAACGTCCTTCTCACTACGTCCAGTGTCCCATGGTACATAACCTGCAGCCGTCAACGCAGTACAGCTTTGTGGAAGCAGCATGCACCACAGCTGGATGTCAGACTGGTGGTGTTGCCAATGTCACAACACTGGATAGTGGTACGTATACGTTGTGTATGTGGACTGTGTGTGTGTGTGTGTGTGTGTGTGGTGTGTGTGTGTGTGTGTGTGTGTGTGTGTGTGTGTGGTGTGTGTGTGTGTGTGTGTGTGTGTGTGTGGTGTGTGTGTGTGTGTGTGTGTGGTGTGTGGGTGGGTGGGTGGGTGGGTGTGTGTTTACATGTATGTGTGTGGATGTTGTTTGTGTTGCAGGTACATGTACATGTGTATGATTTGGTGTTGTAGGTACATGTTTTATGGCCTTCTTGCCTTGCGTAAAGAAAATGGCAGTCATCATTCAGTTTGTACACTTAGCAGACACAAGCAGCATTTGCATGCATGTGTGCCATGTGCACATGATGTGTGTGTGGGTTATGTGTTATGTGTTCAATTATACTCAACAAAGCCCCAAGTGGTCATTGACAACCACTTTGTATCTTTCTCACACCCTTAGCACCTGTGGGCCAAGCTCCCTCCTCAATACCACTTCCTCTTCCATGCCCCTCCAATGGAATGCTCCCCTCCAACCCGACTATGTCATCACTGCCTACACCTTGCCCCAGCGAGTCCCCAGCCTTAAGTCCCAGTCAGAGATGTGGGCACCTCCTTTGACGGTAGGGGCCTGGCTACATTCAGCGGGCACATGTTCCTTTGTGGTTTTATTAACCAGGCCACAGTCCAGTTCCATACCTACAACACCCAGTGGCATTCTCTTCTACCAGATCAACAGTGTAATGACTGACTTCCTGGGGGTGAAGCTTCATGGCGGGTTGCCATGGTTAATATTTGATGTGGGCTCTGGACCAGCTGTCGTTGGATCCAACAGTACCAGAACCTTCAACAATGGTCAGTGGCACACTGTGAGCTTCAGAACTCATCGGTCATGTTGAGCTTGTACGTCGGTGCGAGTGTGGTGCAGCCCCCTCCTTGGGCAGTAACCTATGTGATGGCCAGGGGTACGTGGTACTGTTTGAGCAGGCCTCCAATACCTTCTACGTCACCATGGATACGGTGCATGCAGCGGCCATCACTGCCACGATTGTCCCACTGCTGACCATGAAAGTCTAATTTGAGGGATTTCCCAGCACGTCGAGCAGATATGGAATTGCAACCCCTTACAGCATGTGTCTTATCCCCTCCTGAATGGTACCTCGGTGTGTGTGCGTGATTGTGTGTGCGTGAGCATGTGTGTGTCACTGACTGTGTATACATGTACATGTATGTGTGATGTCATTGTATGCATGTGATGTCATCACCATGTATGTCTTCTCTGCTACTGTGTGCAACATGCGCAAATAACAGTGTGCATGGTACATGTATATGATCTGTGCTCAGTACGGTATCTGTTGGACAGGTCCTCCAGTCACGCCCGCAGGCACTGCACTCCAGTTGGAACGTAGTGTTGGGCGTCATTAGTGCTGCAGCCAGCCTGCCCAGGTACATTGTGTACACTTAGTTTGTGTTCCATCTTTCTTTGCTCTTATCCCTCTCTCCTCCTTCCTTTCTTTCTCTCCTGTCTCACCTACTCCCTCCCTCCCTCACTTTCTCCCTCCCTCCCTCCCTCCCCCCCTCCCTCCCTCCCTCACTCCCTCTCTCCTGTCCTTCTGTAGTCATGTACATGTACACCAGCAGGGACATCTCTGGCAAAATTACACATGCCATTTATCCTCCCTGTACTGACTTTTTGGAGTCATGAATGTTTGGGGGCAGTATGCTCCACTAGCAGAGAGGAGAGTTGTAGGAGAAGGGTGTAGTGTAGCCATGTACTATTAGCCTTGATATGGTATACTCAGTGCTTCTTAGGTACTGTTGTTTATGTTCCTTGGGGCCTGACCACTACCACAAAACCTGTACACACCATTGTGCTGGCTAAAATGAATACGCATCTTGTGAGCTGTGTATACTGACCTTCACTTGATTGGCAGATAGTGTGGCAGATACCTTTACATGAAAATTGGATTTCTTGTGGAGGGTGTGTGTGTGTGTGTGTGTGTGTGTGTGTGTGTGTGTGTGTGTGTGTGTGTGTGTGTGTGTGTGTGTGTGTGTGTGTGTGTGTGTGTGTGTGGTGTGTGTGTAAGTGGTAATGCCTGTGGTTATCTTATCTCACATCCATGGGAGGAGCTACACCTGGCATTATCTGTGTACATGTACTTTAGATGTACATTTACATACACTCTTTGACTTGTTGAAATATGGGTTGATGTCAAAGTACAATGTAATGTGCTCTTCCCTAGACCCTATGGAGGAGCTTACAGCCACTCCCCCATACCCCAGCTGGAGCAGGGCGTGGGCATGGGTCATTTGTCTCCCACACAAACTGGAAATCCTGGATCCATCACTGAAATTGAATGTACTCTCTTGTCAGGATCAGCTGAACAGGATGCCCTTACAATGAAAGAGTCACCCCTCAAAAATTTTGATACTGGCCACACCCCTCATGGGGGTGGTTGCAAAATGACTAACAGTTTTTGCTGCCTCTATCTTTTGTTTTCTGTATCAGTCCCTGCACCATCATCTTTTATTAAAATGCTTGACCCTTGCACCCACAATGTACATGTATGTACTTGTTTACTCATTGTTACATATATGTGATTCAATGGCTGGACAACATCACCACCCTGTTTACAGGTAGTAGCACCAGGGCACAAAGAACATGAGGAGCCTCTAGCCGTGTCCATCCCTAGCCACCATTGGATCATTGGGTTCAAAGTTCAGGTCAAGACTAGGAGATGTGACCAGTAGCCAGGATGCAGCATGAGGTGAGAGCAGCTGAGCCTTGTCAGCAGGTGATGATGCTTTCAACAACAATGAGAACTGGTGGTCCTCTAGTTTCTTTGACAGTACCCTTTGGTGGACAGGTGAGGCTCTGATAGCATCCACAGATATTACTTCAGACAGGGAGATTGTGCCTTATATTTGTGTCCCATAAAACAAACATCAGTCCTAACAAGATCTTTTTATCACCTTCGGAAGCAATTCATTACTTAAAACAAAAGCTTACATATAATTAAGTGGCCAGAAAGCAATAGGCCTGCACAACATGGTGAAGTACTGAAATGACTACAATTAAGCACACACTAATGTATCATTAACTCCAATACTCCTAAATCAAAGTTCAACTTGACTGTGACCTATTTTACATCTTGCAGCACTCTTTCAGGCGGGAGCATACTGAATAGTTCAAGAGAGCTGACACTGAATCACCAACATGGTTCTTCCATCAGTGAGTCTCTACAAGGCTGAGAAGACATGAAGGTCAAGAACATAGAATTTTCACATATATACATGTACATAAAACACATACATGTATGCACACACATTTATATATATGGGACAGTTTCCACAAAATTGCCCCTCAAAATTCTCTTGCGTTTGAATCACTATAACTTCCAAACAGTTAAGGCTATTGACTTCTTATTCTCAACACTTCATACTACACCATTTCTGTATGGTGAAATACGTTTTGGGATATTGCAATGTATGATACCCCACTAGGTTCAAACCCGCCAAATACCTTTCGGTTCTCCTGTAATCAAATCGCTTTTAAAATTCGGTTTGTGGGTACAGAGGTTCCTGTACCTATCGCGGCAAATTGTGTCCCGCCATATCAAGCGGGAAAATGTGCATGTAGGGACCTCTCTATTTACAAACCGAATTTGAAGCTATTTGATTACTCCTACCGAAAGTTTAGGTAGGTTTGAACCCGGTAGGTATTGGACGTTGCGATACTTGCACAGTCAAGTGCAAGGCCCCCAAAATGCATGAAGTGTTGAAAATAGGAAGTCGATAGCGTTAATAATTCGGAAGTTATAATGATTCAAACGCAAAGAATTTTTATAACATTACATTTTATACAGTCATGTATTATATAATAATTATATACGATGGGCCGTTTTCGTGGAAACTGTCCCATATACATGTACATGCATGTACATACACATATGGGGCAGAGAAAACATGGTAGTTTTCAAATGTTATAGTTGACACAAATCTTATGCACCTCAACTTAAAGTCGGACTAACTGTTGCAAGTTAAAAGTGTTGAATCTGGCATTACTTTTCAATGGGAAAGGTCAATAAAGTGCGTACCGCCAGTGTATGACTGCTATTGTACATTTGATGCTTCCACCGTTTGTACCAGACGTTACCATACATGTAGATAGTTTTAGAGATCTATATGTGTAAGCTCTTATTAGGCCCATAGCCAGGGGGGGTTATGGTACTTATAGAAATGCATTAGGCCCAAAGGTGTCTCGCTTTTCGTATTTGGCCCGCTAAACGCGACGGGAACCTGACGGACTTCGGACTTCCCCCCCCCCCCCCCCCCCCCCCCCTCCCACCGCTCTCGTATTTGGGCCCCCGGATAAATGCTTTCAGAAGTATTAATCGATCCCCCCCCCCCCCCCCCCCCCCCCTCCCCGCCTAACTTCCTGGCTACGGGCCTGCTTATATGTACTAACGCTCCGGTTACACAACCATTTAGCCTATTACGGACGTAGCTACTGTAATCATGTACGTGTCACATTCATGCTAACCTAGGACTCTTAGACTTGCAAGATGCTTCCGTAAGAAGACTGGTTGGTTGTCATGCCCAGGTACTCCTGTGTCGATTCTATAAGTGGCAAACTCCTCTGTGTAATCGCCACCTCCGTCTTTGCAACATACAATCCCAATTAGTGCCCACTCTTACAAGGGGTCATGCTAAGTCAGTACATATTGGTCATTAATACAACATCAAAAAAACAACCAGGTCTGGGCACGGCTGACTGACGATAGGGTGGCACGTGATGATCGTGGTAGGCACATTGAATGTGGGGTGTATCTCACTAACCATTCAAGGGAAGTGCGATTTGAAGGCCCTAAGCTCTGAAAAAATAATGATAAATAAGTTCATTGATTACTCTCATGTAATCCGTGAGCAGGTAAGGAAAATGTCATTTGGTTTGGAAACTATTGATGACTGAATAAGGAAATAAGAAAAAATGAATGGACATTGGAAACCTTGCATAATTAATGTGGAAGTGCGGATATAGGTACTTAAGTTGCGAAAAACTACACAAAATATGTCAACTAGTCCCCACATTGCAAATCCGAGAGCAGCTAGTCAATATTTGTTTTTTTTTCTGCAGTTAGCTGCAGTTTTCTGAATGCGTCCATACATTATCTATGGACATTGAATTACGCAATGACCGAATACCGCGTATTCCTTTTGACCGCCAATTTCTCGATATGAGGAGCCAGCTGCCGGCGTGTACACAGTTTCTGACAGACGCTCATAGTTCAGCTCTTCCACTGTAGAAAACTCTGGTTCGTGGCGCCTTTTCTCGTACTCCTGTTGAGTGACGACTGGCCTTTGAAGCATGGCAGAAAATGCAGCCGCAACTAGTTCCTCGTTTAACGGTGCAGCCATGATCTATACTTGCTGTATTGCACCGGCCACTCGTCTACAGCCAAATGAATTACGCCGTTGCCTGGCACAAAAATAATAGACATTATACTGAAGTAACCTTTATGTTCAATTCCATGAAGTACCGTAAACTGGAAATTAGAATTCTCGGCTTTTATAATTGGGACGCCATTCTTACAAAAATGGAAACTTAAATGTATTAACATTGTTAGCCCACTTTTTGTACCCGGCTGATGTTGATTAAGAACACCTACATTGATCAGAGTGCCTGTACCTAGGGTACACTCTTCTGAATAAACATACAGTGAGATAGGCATTTGTCCCAATCACCAATAGAATTACAGACACAACTGACCACTAGGCAAAGATTAAAAAGCATGGCTCGCAATATGCATTGTCATTTAAGAAATGCCTCAAGCATGAAGACTCATAGTGGAGCAGAGAAGCAATATTGAGGCTCTAACAGTATTTCTATTGGTGCATGGAGTTTAGATTTGTGCAGTTGTTCAGCAAATTACTTCTATCTCGGTATGCAAGTGATCTTTTTGCATATATCAATATATCAAGATTTGGGTGTGGCTATTGTTAACGGTTCTGTATTCAATTGGTACCCAAATAAATAATGTGTTAAATGTCAGAGATCAGGTGGGATCCTGAGCATGAGGTGGCGTCCGGGAGGTCAGGATTGGTGAAAGGGGTCAGGCTCCAAAACGAACCTGGTGAAAAGAAGTGTGACCAGGAACTTTATTACTGATTGATGTGAATAAGAATTGCAGTTGACATCATCCTGTCGTGTAATATAGGGGTGATAAAAATAAGGGTGAGCAGTGTATACATGCTGCGATTGAGTATTTTTGATTCTCCTATTCCTTTTGACTGGGTGAGTGTTTTCGAGCACTGGGAGTGGGTCCAAGTGCATAAGTCAAGCAGTGTTAACACCCTCCATGAATAGATGCTATACGCTACCAATTTCCAAGCTCACTCATACATATACACAATCAATCTCTCAGCCACAATACAATACATAGTCATGCATACTGATACACAACACAGCAATTCAGGGCTTTGATTGCGGGCCCGTGACAGCACGCGGTTTCAACCGGAAGAGCGCGCAGTAGTGGGAAAATGCCAGTTTTCAACCATGCCAACCACATCTCCAACATAGCAAGAATTTGACTAAAATTCACATCATTATAACAATTTGACAATTTATAGCATTTCAAATCAGGTTGGCACGAAACCGGCATTTTCCCACTACTCGCTCTTCCGAATTTGTGCGCCTTTGGCAATCGTGAGTGGACCGAATCATTTCATGGCCGCACACGGAGTAATCCGCGATCAATATCGCACGCGCACGTGTACGAGACTGAGCCGCGCTGCATTGATTATCGTATGATGTAATGGCTGAGGGTGTTCAAAATTTATGTTACAAAATAAGAATAATCCTTCTTACTCCACAATTGCTGCACACCAAGTAGGAGCAGTTGCTCAGCAGGCAGAAGATAGGAAGATGCAGAAGTATAAACACCTTGACTCATGCTACTTTTTCACTCCAGTGGCAATAGAGACAAATGAAGTGGAGTTTTTGGACCAAAGACAACAGAGTTCCTGAAAGAGTTGGGGCTTCGATTGAGGCAGGTGTCTGGAGAAGCCAACTCCTTTGCATAAGTCACTCAGAGACTGTCAGTTGCCGTCCAACGTGGCAATGCAGCTTCTGTGTTGGGAACAATTAAGATGGACAGTGAAGAGGAAGAGTTTTTAGTATAAAAATTGTTGTATTGTATGAGTGAGTGAGTCAGTGAGTGCGTTACGATAAGGTTGTGTTTTTGTTAGCCATATGTGTATATATTTTACAATTGGGACAGTTTCCGCGAAAATTGCCCCACGGTTAAAATGTTATAAAGATGCATCGCGTTTGATAACTTCCCAACGGATAACGCTATCGACTTCCTATTTTCAACACTTCATACTACACCATTTCACTATGAAGTGTTGAAATTAGGAAGTCGATAGCATTATCCGTTGGGAAGTTATAGCGATTCAAACGCGATGCATTTTTATAACATTTTAACCGTGGGGCAATTTTGTCCCAATTAATAATCTATATAATACTATAATTGTTTAATAATAACTTTTTATTCAAAGATAAACTAATTGTATAATACAATACACGTACATGTACACAAATAATACATATAGTAAAGCTAAACACATAATCTAGACAGAATGGCTCTGGAGTTGGCTCTAAATTCAATCTGCCATACATCTGGTTTATTGTGATGGCCTTGGGCTGCCTCAGTCTAGTGGCCGGTCTTCCAGCAAGCCTAGAGAGACTATGTTGAGCTTCTGGTCCCCAACATCCAAAAATGCAAACCCAACCTAACTCTCGCACCATTACCATGCATGGTGCTTTCTCTTTTCTTCCTGCATTGCTGCTGAACCTGGCATCACACACGTTACTAGAAGGGTTTCATAATTCAGCAGGGATATGATGCACAGATCAACTGCTGCAGAACTTTCAGGTAGGGATGAGAATATTAGCAGGACGCGTTTGCCGTGCTTCATGGCTCAGGCTGCTTCCGGCTTCGAGCTGTGCACCCAGTGCATGCAAGCTGACAGAACTAAAAAAGGGTTCTTGGATTCTGTTGTGGCAAGAAAGTACGTCAGGGTCATTTTTACATGACAAAGCATGGTGATTGGTGACCACATGCATTGAGGACAGAGCTACCTTCACTCATGGGAAACCGTAATCATCACCTAATGGCAACTTGAAACTCAGAGGGATCAAGATGAAGGTTAAGTCTTGGGGAAGATGTGACAGATAGCAATAAGCACGAGGCGAGGAAATTGAAAGCGATGTGCCCTATCCGGAAGTGAAGCATTAGCAGATAACTCCGTAAATTGTCCATACTTCCAATGTACTAGATAACATCTTCTGAGTTAGCTTAGAAGTTGTGGACTGTTGCAATAGTGAGAGCATCATTAGTAGATCCATTGAACAAGTGGATAGAATGCAATAGATGTTTAATAAACACACCAGCATAATTATGCACAATACTACAAGGATCACAGGGTTCTGCTCAGTATGGCTGTTGCATTGGGCCATTAGCAGCAAGTTGAGATGACCATAAACTCTGTGGAGGACCACAGACTTTGGTTTTCCAATGGTAATGGCAAGTTGTGAGCAGTGCTGAAGTGCCTCAGCCCCCAAGCTCCATAAGATTCCACAACCACGGGGACACACTCCAAACCAAAGTTTCAAGAGCTGTTGATCGTTGGCCTTGTGCTTTCTAATCTTGCAGTAGCTAAAGCAGCAGCACCAGCTGTGACTCTCTTGCCTCAACAAGTATCAGTGGATTAAAAGTGGTGATGTCACAGGCACATTAAGAGCTGCTGTCCCGTCCAAATACCAGTTTGATACCACACCTGCTGTGATCAGGGGACATGTTATTCCCAACCTCTACCTTTACTGCAATTTTTACCCTTCGACATAAACAATTTATTTTTAATGATGACAGCAGGATAAATGAACTGACATACACAACAGAAACTGTTACTATAAAACGTATAACCTGTTATCATAAACATATGCAAACCTGACAACAGAGGGATAAATTAGCTCTCGTGAGGGAACTATGCTATTTGGATTCTATAAATGCCCATTTGCATCAGACAAATATGTTCATCATGCCACAGTTTGGAAAAGCAATACACTCATCTCGAATTCAGACTGATAACCAGCTGATTCCAACATTATTTAATGCATATTATTATGCTATTTTAAAAGAAAAGTATGACGATGCAGAACAAATGCAATAGTGCTATTTATTCAAATACACAATGTACATCACAATACAACATGTTAATCCTACCACCTCACATTGATGGATACAATGAAAAAGAATGGCAAAGGCACTGGCTCGTACCAGATGATGTTTCAGCCTCTCAAAGAGCATTAAAGCACCAGTGACTTTACCTTGGAAGAACCTCCTTCCGTTACAGTCTTCCATGCTATATACTAAGAAATGGTTCATTCAAAAATGGCCCTCCTCTCCCTTCCCGGACCATTACTCACTAATAGCATAAGAATACTCTAGTACCAGACCACACTACTACAAGGACCACAGGAGTCTGCTCAGTATGGCTGTTGCATTGGCCCTTTAGCAGCAAGTTGAGCTGACCATAAATGGTATTTGAAATATGTACCTCTATTTTACAGCGTAATTAGTTTTAGGAGATTATACTCCCCTATCCCATATGCTATACCCACTTGACCATATATTTTGTGTGGTCTGGTGTACACTCCTCGGTCATCAACTGACCACAATAGCTCTATAGTTCCATACCCCGACCCACAATTGCGTAACGATGAAAAAACGCTATACATTTTTACATGAGAGCGAGACGGCTCCACTAACCGGAAATGTTAACCAATGAACGAAACCCAAGTGGTACATATTAGGGAAATCATGCGCAGCCTAACACCCACGCATGCATAGACATAAATTTCCCATGTTAGGTTTTTCTATTCGTATCATCATGTTTCTATACTTAAACATACGTCAAATGGCCTGTGCAAGTGTAACAGTAGATGTGTGTGCCCCTGCGTTGCTACTTTGTGTGCCTCTGTATTGCTAGTTGTGTGCCTCTGTGTTGTTAGTTGCGTGTGCCTCTGCACTGCTACTTGGGTGTGCCTCTGCATTGCTACATGTAGTTGTGTGTACCTCTGCATTGCTAGTTGTGTGGGCCTGTGCATTGCTAGTTGTGCTTCAGTGCATTGCAAGGTGGTAGCAATGCCGACACACATACATACAACTATTAATGCAGACGTACAGGCAACTAGCAATGCAGAGGCACATATAACTGACTATGCAAAGTCATACAACACTAGTGAATGACACATCTTTGCAATGACACAGCTAGCAATGCAGAGACACAAACAACTAGCAATGCAGAGACACAAACAACTAGCAATGCTGAGGCACACACAACTACCAAACTAAAGGACACACATCATTCAAAGCACTGAGGCACAGCTAGCAATGCAGAGGCACACACAACTAACAATGCAGAGACACACACAAATAGCAATGCAGAGGCACACACAACTAGCAATACACTGATGCACAAGAAGCAATGCAGAGACACACACAACTATCCAACAAAATCTAATATCAAACCCGCTTCTTTGTATATCTTCTTATTCACTGAGTTCAACGTGAATTATACTTGAGTGCTACGACGCAAATACACACATTAAAATCATCGCTGTTTGCAGCAGTGTTTTTATAAAACCAAGCACTCTTTTCGGAAAACAAAAAAGACCCTCCTGGAGCAATCACTGCCCACTCAGGATTTGTACATGACATCGTAAAAACATTTCGGATTGCACGGAGACAGGTACATGCGTGAAGTATATCTTGTTTGGCTCTTTTGTACTATACGAGAGTGTAACTATAGGGTAACTCATGATCCGATGATGACAAAGCAAAACTAAAAAAAACCCTGGTCTCTTTAAACAGAGTAAGCATAGTAAACCTTTGGAGAATCACCCCGTTACTCAAAAAAGGCACATAAGCACGCACAAATTAAGAAAGCAATGACAACAAAACTTCCAACGCGTCTAGCGCTAAGCAAGGCTATAGTTTCAACACACTATACCTTGCAAAAAGAGGATGATAAATGCCTAACAAAGGTTAGTGGTGCCACGTTCTGAATACTCTGCCTGGATTTCACCACTTGAAAGGTGTGATTAGCGCAATCACGGAGTGCGCGTACAGGCTCAATGGCTCAAGTGATGAGCTTCCAATCCCTCTCTAAAGTATCTATGATGGAAACTGTTCTTAAATTCAGAACCAAACCAACGAAGTTGCAACGAGTTGATCTTCATAACGAGCATGTGTATCGGCATGGACAGAGCTTAAAAAGCGAAAGTCTCCAGGAGGAATCCTAAAGCTGGCAGCTACACAAAGCGATTGTTGAAGCAATCTGAGAAATGCTAGCTAAAGGAGATGCAAAAAAGAACCAGGTCAGCTCTTATAGAAAGTTCTATCAACGAGCTGAAGGTCTTAGGTGAGTATATGCCAAACCTTACTGACTTGGACGCAAAGGTACTCGCACTGCGTATGTGTTAACAAATGGGGTGTCAGCAAGCACTGCCCAAGAATAAGTGAACGAGATATCCAAGAACTGTCAGAAGGTGGGCCGAATCATGGGAAACAACAGGAGAAGAGGCCCATCTGGCCCTATTAGATCATCGCATTGATACATGCATATAATATTGCAGATATACAGAGTGATCCAAAAGGCACGCAAAATCTTTGAATTGATATAACTCCAGAACTGAACATTGAAAAATTATGCTATTTAAACCAAAATGCATGCCAATGATTAACTTGAAGTTGTTATTTATTAGTTATTAAAATTTATTGTTCAGTTCAAATACAATATGCCAATGCATTAATCAACATTCAACACTACCCAGAAAGTGTGTAAAAATTAATTTTTATAACTATTACTTATCACGTGATCTATCGTTTTTGTGAGGAAATACCCATTGAAAGTCAAGCTGTTGCAAATGAATAATCAATATTCAGTAAATCTATGCAAAGGAGTATCCGATAATCGTGCCAATAAACAGTTTACCATCTTGTTCCTAACGAAGCCAAACTATTAAAACGGAGGTTATTAATTTCTGTTAATTGAGTTAAAGCTAAGTTAGAATTATGCGACCAGTAGAGGAAGCCATACACTAACTGTGAAACTAACTTTGGATTGATTTGTCTATTGGAAGTGAAGTTACAAACTGTTCAAGTTTGGCAGCGCTTACGCATGCGCGGTATTGAACGAAAGTGTGACATAATGTGTACATTCACTTCCTCTCTTTGGCCTCATACCAGCCCACAATATCCATATGCACACATTCTCCCAGGAGGGAGACTCATGCACACCCACATCTCCCACACACATGCATACCCCCCCCCCCCCCCCCCCCCCCCCCTACAGACATGAGTAAATCCCACACACATGCAACAGCAACTCCCCTCCCACCCCCTTCCTGGTGCCTCCCATCTCACACTCTTGCGTGAAAGCAGAGAGATTGAGGTCACTCTGTCTAAGAGATAAAGAGAAACCAGTTCGATAGGTCTGTCTGCCTTAGTCTAAGAAGAAAGTGCCTTACTGGTAGAGGTAAAGATCCACACTTACAAAGAGGTCTCTCTGTTTCATGATCACAAACTGAGAGAGGATTAAGTCTCCCTCATTCTCTGGGGCTGTGTTGTGCACAGCGCCAATGTATCATGTGAATGAGATAATTATTCAATTAATGTTCACGTGAGGAACTCGTACGCAGGCCTAACATTATGTCACACTTTCGTTCGATACTGCACATGCGTAAGCGCTGCCAAACTTGAACAGTTTGTAACTTTGTATCCAATAGACAAATCCAAAGGTTAGTTTGCAGTTAGTGTATGGCTTCCTCTACTGGTGGCATAATTCAAACTTAGCTTTTAACAACTCAATTAACAGAAATTAATAACCTCCATTTTAATAGTTTGAGGAATAAGACAAGATGGTAAACTGTTTATTGGCACGATTATTGGATGCTCCTTTGCATAGAATATTGGTGATTCATTTGCAATAGCTTGACTTTCAATGGGTATATTTTAATAACTACTAAATAACAACTTCAAGTTAATCATTGGCATGTTTTTTTTGGTTTAAATAATTTTTCAATGTTCAGTTCTGGAGTTATATCAATTCAAAGATTTTGCGTGCCTTTTGGATCACCCTGTATACACATGCATTTGGATTAATACATGCATTTCAGTTTCAAGTCAGACCAGTCATTGTGTTTCAGAGGTGGATTAGGGAACTGTTGTGTGCATGCCTTTTCGATGATTGTGATGCACCTTCTTAAGAGCGTTCAGAGCTTCATATACTGCAAACACATTTACTTCATTGGAGTATGCTCCTATCCATTTCCATGTGTGGTCTGAAAATAATGTTTGTAACTTACAGTAAGGTATTCCGGTGATAGTGCATACAGCAGGCTTTTTCGCAGACTTGTTATGCTGTGACCACAATGCTGCCTACAGTAGTGTTTCACATGAGCCCAGCACATTTCAACAAGCATACATTCAGGATGGCACCTAGGGTCTAACAGAAGTATATGGCCCCGACGTTCCACATCTTCCTGTAGCTCTGGTTTTACACTCAGGTTGTGATGACCCTAGTTCATCTCGCTTTAAGTTTTCAATTCCAAGCAGACCTCTTTCTTTGCAAATCCTTAATAATAGATTGACTGAAACTGGTAGTGACTTAAGTCACTACCCTGGGATACAGAGAAATGAGTTTATGCCTAGCTATTCAAACAAATTCTTTACATGTGGTGGATTATTAATACAGATAACAAACGGTACATATATATGAATTTCATTTAGCTACACATAATCACTTGGGAGTAAATGTTTGCGTATTGTACCAAAGGCATTGAGTTTTACTGTGTATCACTGATTATATATGTGCTTTACTATACAGGCCCTTCCTTGCATGCCACATAGTATGTGTACAATTAAAAGTAATGTGCTGCCGTCATCAACTCTAGTGTTTTATCATTCCAAACGTGCAGTGACTTAAGTAACTAATTGCAGATGACTTTAAGTCACGATCCGTCAATGTATGATTAATGCACCCTTTGCAGTGGGATGTGCCATCATCACCTAGATACCACATTTGTTGCATTACTCCTGTCACGGTTCCAGTAATAGGATCCACTGCATCATACCAACCATTTGAGTCAGTATGGGTTGCTTTCTGCCATCTGATAAATTCATCGCAGCAGTTGACAAGCTCCCCTTCATTTTTGCAACATGGCATGGTGCATTGACACAAGTAAGGAGTAACTGACACCCTGGGATAAAGCATCTCTAATTTTCCTCAATTACTTTATTAACATTACTCATGATATTGTCATTCTTCCATGTGCTATCACTTTTGGGCTCTATTACTTCAAGCCCCATCCAACCATGACACTGACACGCCACATACAATGATAGGGGCACCGTCACCTTTCGGTTTCATATGGTAAGCATCACTGGAGACCCATGCAAACGGATTGCCCTCATTGGCAAATAGAATGGATTCGTCATGGTTTCAATGCAGCAATGGGTTTTCACCAGTAGAAAGGTTGGGCCACTCTGGTTTTCCAGTAGACTCATTCAAAACTGGAAGGTGGGGTCTTAAAGCAAGCAATGTCTTCACTCAGTCATTGCGGCAGATTACAATGTCTGGATCTTTGTGTCTATCACAGAAAGGAGAATTCGAGGAATCAGCCCATTTAAATCCAAGTTCGTGTACCCACCGAAGAACGGTCATTCTTGACACTTGACGGGATTTATAACGAACCTCATGCATATCCAAAACTTCAGTTGGTATAATGTCAGGATCAGTGAACAGAATATTATGAATATAATTCTGAATCTGTTGAATGTCAAATACCCATCAGCATGTTAACCCCCTTGTTTTAACCATTCAGTTTTCCACTGCTTCAGCTCAAAAACAAGTGCTCAATATAAAACAGGACAGACTGATCTCTTTCATCTGCATGCTCACTACAACTATCTAGTAGGGTTCTCCTGTTGTTTCCCATGATTCGGCCGACCTTCTGACAGTTCTTGGAAATCTTGCTCGCTTTTTCTTGGGCACTGCTTGCTGACACCCCATTAGTTAACTCCAGATAATACATACGCAGTGTGAGCACTTTTGCGTCTGATAGAACTTACTAAGAGAGCTAACCTGGTCTATTTTTGCATCTCCTTTAGCTGGCATTTCTCAGATTGTTTCAACAATCGCTTCGTGTAGCTGCCAACTTTAGGATTTCCTCATGGAGACTTCCGCTTTTTAAGCTCTGTCCATGCCGATACAGCAGTTTTGCTAACCCGTCTTGAAGATCAACTCGTTGCAGCTTCGTCAGTATGGTCCTGAAAGAACCGTTTCCATGAACACAAGCAATGCCCTCAGCCATTCGAATAAACAGAAATAATTGGATTGACGTAGTGTTTTTCATAGTATAATGAATCTAAATTATTCAAAATGGCGACATACCAAGCCACTGATCTTTTTAAAATCATGTTTTTGTATGGTAGTTTTAATGCAATGAGCTCATAATACAGCTAAATCGATGGAATGCCCATGGTACGATTTATTCCCTGCAAGGTATGAAAAGCGAAAACGTCGTGCCTAACATACTAGGCCCTAAAATGGCGCTTTTTTGTGTGAATAATGCCAATAGTTGCATACATAGATTCTTTAGTTACAAACCCCATTTTATTGTGATCCGTTCAATGCGCATGCAGAAACCCGACAATCAAATTATTTTGGAAGGAGGACACTAAATAATTAATTAACGAACCTTAGAAGCTATTTCTTTTTCAAGCATATATTGCAAAGTGATAAAGGTACAGATGTGTGCAATTACATGTAGATTTTAATAAAGGTGTAAGGCTTATGAAATATACAACTCTAAAGTAAAGTTACAAAAAAAAATTATTTGGCCAACTATCATGTTCTCCATTGTACATCACCCCTACGCGTAAAGTAGCCAGAATTTTGGGGATCAGATTAGAGGTATGCAAGCATACTTTGTTATAATCAAGAGATTGATTAAGAATTTGTGACAGTATGTGGTGACATGCGACAGACTTCTAAGGCACATGGGCCAACTTGCCAGCTACTACGGTTGGCTACACTGCCCCTGTGTGTGTGTGCATGTGCACACACACACATACACACACAGACACACACATGCGCACGTGCACACACACACACAGACACACACATACACACACACAAGGGCAGTGTAGCCCACCGTAGACGCTGGCAAGTCGGTCCATGTGCCTTAGAAGTCTGTCGCATGTCACCACATACTGTCACAAATTCCTATTGATTATAACAAAGTATGCTTGCATACCTCTAATCTGATTGGTTCCCCAAAATTCTGGTGACCGTGGACAGAATTTAGTATAGCGGTTCACCAGACCCTACTTACGCATAACTGTGATGTAATCCACCTGCGGCTGTGTAACTTTGGGTCTGGATACGTATCAGCCATGTCAGACATGTTCACAGCATTATAATGCTGTAAAGAGGAACATTTCACAGCTTGTAACAATGTACTCAATATTTTTTCCGCATAATTTTATGATTATTTTACATGTAATTCAATAAACACACATAAACATAATTTATAATTTTTATTTAATAGTTAATTACATTTATTGTTCAGATAACATTACTATTAAAATTACAACGAATACACACGAGCATACTATAAACAAATCAATAACTAATATCATCTGTGCAGACAACCTCTACGATTGTGTTCATTAATAATAGTAATAGCTATTCAGAATGATTCATTTCCATACATCTCAGCAACACCTATTTCCTCACAAAGCAGCATCTTTCCTTTCTTCAATAATAATTTTAATGTTTATACTAAGGGAGTCGTGCAGATCATCTGGCGCAGCTTCTACGGCAGCGGAGACATGCAAGCTTCTCACCAATGGTCCCAAATGTCAGGAATTGGGGTGGACGTGCATTCCCTTAGCTGTTGAGACGTTCTGTAACTGGGGTAAGGAGGCTCACCTCACATTCTCTAGGTTGGCATCCCACCTTACCATCAGCTTGTCCTCTCCCAAACCTTCCATCTTGGCAGACGTTTACAGTAGGATGAACTTCACCTTGGTCAGGTCCATTGCCAGAGCCATCTTGGCAAGGGAGTTCCTGCCCTCATGACTTGACTTTATTTGTGGGTGTATGATTATGTGTTAACCGATTATACGCGGAAGACGCAAATTTGCGTATATACGCAGCCTGGCCGTGATAGCATGACATTGCGAGTGGTTATTGTGTGTATAGAGACGGCGTAAACGAATGATTGTTATACCAACAGGGTCTGTGCAAAAGTTAAATAGCTATACCTTACAGTCTTCATGTAGGGGAGGGATGCAGCGTGTGATAAGGTCTGATACTGCACACTCAGCGCACATACACGGCTATCAACACATTACTATACATGTGTTTGCTACCAACACATCCCTAAGTATACTCAGCGTACAACCATGTATGCACCCACACACAACACTAAGTCCACTCACGTACACCTACGCGCTACCAGCTACATACATAACGACATACGTATTGCTCAATCAGAGGCATTATATACAAATGATCATCTCTCGCTCAAAAGAGTTGCGTCGATCACAACCACTGCAAAACGAAACTTCACAAAATCTCTCTCTGAAAAATTCCACGTCGTGCATGTGGTATATACAGTACGAACGTATTCTGATATCATGCATGAAAAATGATAAACATGTTACAATTCCGCGTATAATCGGTTAATTGTTATATATAAATTGATATTACTTCTAATTTTAAACACATAAAAATATTATGGAGGTACATGCAACAGTGCATGCACACATGCGCTCACACAGACACACACACACACACACACACACATACACACACACACACACACACCTCGAACCATACCTTCCATCAGCAGCCAGCACAATCTCTTTTTGATCACACACTTTTTTGCACTGCTATGGCATCTCTCACCAGCTCCTCCTGTGGGGATAGAAAGATTACCACTGGTGCAATGTACAGCCACTGGTCATGAATAGAGGTGGTCATGGACTGTTTTAGACTGTATGTAGTACAAGACACTACGTAATACCTCCAACCCTGACACCCGACACCACCTACAATCCTAGTAGTAGTTACACACCCAACACTCATATAATCCTCCAGCAACCTACACACCACCTCCAACACCCCAGCTAGGTACATGTACATATGCAGGTAGAAATTGGATGCGAGCTATAATTAGAACTTACTTCAAAATGAGTTAACTGCTGTCATCGTTTTTCAAACACTACAGTAGCTGGAAACAATGACATTTTTATTACAAGAACACAATAAAAGACCCCTTACTTTGTACTCTGAATGAAGAAACAGAGCTTTGTGTCTCTGCCAAAGTAGTGCTGGTTTCACCACATTGTGTAGGCCTACTGTATTTTATACACGAGCACGACCAATACAAAACCAGTGATCGCGACCAAACAGTAGCATGAAAATATGCCAGGGAGTGTACACAAATGATAGAATGTAACTTGCAGACACACACTTCGCTTTATTCTTCTCCTGTATGTAGTTCAAACACCATTCGTTACTAAACAGAACCTAGAGGCTATGTAATTGGTGATAATTAATTCGCCAGGTAATCATTTCGTTCAATAAAAATCATTGACTACTTGATTCAGTGAAGTGATCTTTGAGTCAATGTTCAATGTTCTTTTATCAACGTGTAATAGAAATATTATCGTTATGAAATCAATGTGTTGGTAAAAGATACAAGTGATGCTTATATATGCGTTCAACAATACCCACTATACATGTATAGTTTAATCAGGCACCCCTTTTTATCACTAAATTCAACCAATAGTTTGTCACTAAATTCCACAAAATGAACGTCACTCTTCAGAGATTGATCCTCACTCTTTTGCTAAAGAGTGAAGCTAGCAAAGACTGCCCTTCACTCTTGCGCTCGCTTCACTCCAGAGGAGTGAAGCTAGTGAAGAGGAATTTTTTTTTTAACAGTGTAGCACACATAGCTACAGGAAGCACATGTGACCCACGGATCAAACCGACAGGAGGATCAGTGAGGTGCTTCACTCACTGTTCTTCATACCAGTACAACAAGCTGGATTGTTTTCAGTTAGACCAGTGTGACTGCACAGATCCTGCTCAGTGTTCCAGGTGTTTTGCCTGGACAAGTTCAGCAAATCTTGCAGCAAATGTAGATGTGGAAGAACGAAAAGGTGGCATCCATGGATACAGCAAACACAGTACAAGAAAGTAGACACAATTAGTCTTGCTGTACCATACGCATAAACACACACATCACCAATTGGAACAGACATGACCACATGCTATGAGAGTTGTCTCATTTGCTTTGAATACTGTTCCATTTCAGCGTTGAGTTGAGCACTTTTAGTCATGAGGCGCATCAGTCTACCAGAGACCTACAGTGTGAACGTGTGGAGTGAGAGTCATTAGAAGGATCGGAGGGTGTGAGTAGATTAGAGGAAGGATGTGAGGAGGAAGGTCATTAGAAGATGGAGGGTGTGAGGACTCAGTCATTAGAGGGAGGGTGTGTGGAAGGAGGATATATGAGGAACTTCTTTGCTGCACTGTTACCTCAGCCATCTCGGGACGAGCATACATCTTTGCGTTCAAACACTGATGAGCAATAACAAATAACTCAATGAAGGACTCAGACGGCCAGTTGCCAGCAGTTCCATCCAACTTTGTACACAAAATTGATCCATTGCCCTTATCCAAGTTCTCCAAATCCCGTTCCATGTATGTGACCTAGTGGGTGGGTGGGGTCAATGGGCTGACCCCTAGGGGCCCATCTAAGGCATTGTGAATTGGCTTACCAGATGCTTGCGGGACCTCCTGGAGTCATAAGCTTGTAGTCCGGTCAACACTTCAAGGAGAACCTTCAAACAGTGATGGATGTAAGGAGAGACAAATGCACAAGCATTTCAATACAAGGACTGCTACAAATAATTCAGATTGCGTGCAAGTAGAAAGTTCTGTCCCATTGTACTCGCATGTTCAGGTTGCGCTACTCAAAGCAGTGGTGAAGAGCAAAAGGGTCATGTAGAGCATAATAGACACCTAGAGGGTAAGGTCTAACTACACAAAAAGGCATTTCGGTGAGGCAAGGTAGCATTTCGTTGCAACTTAATTAAAATGAAATGGATAAAAGTTAGAAGCACATTGTAAATGCTATTCTCAGAAGGCATGGGTTAAGTGGAGGAGAAAAGTGTGTGTGTGTGTGCGTGTGTGTAGGGGGGGGGGGGCACTAACAACGATTTTGACATGCAGTAAAACAAGTGTTGCAAAAAGATGTCAACCATTCAGATTCATTCCATAGGGATTGCCTGGATTACCCTATAGCTTTTGAGTATGCGAGCATGATCCACTGTCACTGTCACACCACACACATACCACTCCAAAACTGTAAGTGTCCATCCTAGTGGTAATTTCTCCACGATAGTACTCGGGTGGGAAGTACCCAGATGTTTCCATGACAGTGTGAGCTTGAGTGCTACCATCTTCTTTCAAGGCACAGGCCTGTCCAAAGTCACTCAGTTTAGCTCGAAAGGACATGTCCAATAGAATGCTGGCACTGCACACAAAGAAACGAATAACTCTGTACACCTTCCCCAAGTAATGCTCACCTCTTAACATTTCTATGTACCAGAGGCTCTTTATCAGCAGTGTGGAGATACACCAAACCTCGAGCCGTGTCTGTTGCTATGGAGATTCTGCTCATCCAGGGAAGATGGATGCAAGTATTTATCCTTGCCTCTCTAGCGTGGCGCTGCAGCTGCAAGCGCAAGTGCACGTGGAGCTCCACAATGTGGTATGAACACGTTCAAGGCCCCTTACCCCGGTCTGCAACGCATCTTCTAGGGTCCCATTTGGTAAGCACTCATATACCAGAGCCTTGAGCGAAGGGCTGCTGTGGTATCCTAACAGTACCACCAGATTAGGATGGCGGTACCTTGCATCATTGATAGTGATAAATGCAGCCATTATGGCCTATACGTGTGACGTACTTGGTGAGGACACGTAGTTCTGTGTCTAAGTACTGTGCGACCAGTTCTTGACGTCTTTCATCCTGATCATAAAATTAAATAAATATCTTGTATTGGGTGTCCATCTTTCCCTGACCTTTGGTATCGCTGCAGAGTTCAATAATAGTAATACCTTGATTGCCACCTCCGTGTGCTTCAGTATACCCTTGTAGACGGATCCAAACTCTCGCTCTCCAATCTTGCACCCACCCCGGTGTACTGGATTAGTGTTAAAATGGTCAGACGCTTCCTCTAACTCCTCGCGGCTGAAATGTATAACATATTCAGAAATGCGCTGTCAAAGGGGAATTGACAATTGTTGCGGTTTGTACATTCGCGTATACTTCCGGATAACTCTCATAGAAAATGAACGGCTGTTTATAAACTTGATTGTTAATTAATAACGTAATAGAGTACAACTTTTGTGTTGCTTCAGATACGTACGATCTTGATTTAGCTGAACAAAAAACAACTGCTTTGCATTGAAAATTGTTGTAGTTTTTGTGAAAACAGCACTTTCCATAGAGATGTATGGAAAATCAACTTTTTCATACCTAATTAATGTATTCTGCAGCTCATAATTCTTACACCAGTTTAGATTCAGATTTTGTGGGCCCCCAGAATAAGAGATCATGCAGTTGTATTATTTTTAGAGATATTTAAAAAAATTAACCTAGTTTAGATTTTGGCCATTTGAATTTTAAATTATTTTGGGTCACAAGGACTAGGATACAATTAGCGCCATCTTATTGAGTGTTTTTAACTCTTAGAACGCCATGTGCGTATATGCATACATGCACACACAACCATTACTCCATTCATGCATGATTTAGATATTGCGTGCAAAAATGTGTTGATCAGTCATAACTTTATGATGCATGCAAATGCTTGCTGCACTTGTAACCTTATAAGTACATGTACAAAGTAATCATGTTTCCTCTCACACTGGCCAAAGAACCCCATTATTCAGATGACCTCACTTGACTTCACTAATGCATCACTACAATACTCCAAGAACTAGAATGCGTAACCCAGATCAGTGTAGTATATCATACTTGTTCACCCCCCTCCCCCCCCCCCCCCCCCCCCCCCACCAACCTTTTGCCAGTTCGTATTATGGGTTATTGCAACAAAATGTGCAGTGGGTTATAATGGCACACAAAATGTGCTTACACCAGGACCACATGTTTGTATGACTAGTTATGGGGTTACATGCATGTCAGTATTGCACTTGCATGTATCTACAATGGTATTCAAAGTGATTTTGATCAACACAAAACATAACACACAGCACTGCATGAATGGTGAGGCAGATAATTCTCGCATGTATGTATATATGCACTTGGCGTTCATAATTAATGTAGCTTCCATGGATACGGATATTTTGCTAAATGCAAATTAATTAATTAACCGGGATGTTGGCTAATTAAATGGGTTACTTGTCTAGTGCATGCAGCAGCTCGAAAGAATGGTGTCACGGGGCCTGTTCACATATACCAGCGCTGGTTGTACCAAGGACTACAACATTAGTCGTTGACTGTACCAAGTGAGAGTATACGTGTATTCATCTATTTCTTTGTGTGCGCGCGAGATCTAGAGTTCGTGCTTGCGTTTGTATGTGTGATTGCGTGTGTCTACATGTAGGCCTATGTGTGTGAGTGCGTGTGCGTGTGTGTGTGCGCGCGCGCACTCACACACACACACACACGCACACACACACACACGCACTCAATGCATGCAGAGGGAGAGAGAGGAAGGATTCATAGCCACTCGCACAACGCCCGTGAGCGCGCGCGTGTGCGTGCGTTCGTGTGTATGTAACACGTGTGTGTGTGTGTGTGTGTATGTATGTATTTATGTATGTATATATGTATGTATCGATGATCTATTTACATCAGTATGTTGAGTACATGTATGTATGTGTATGTATGCTGTGTATAGTATTGTGATGTGTTTGAGTGCGTGTGTGTGTGTGCGCGCGCTCACACACACACACACAGACACACAGTCACACACACACACACACGCACTCAATGCATGCAGAGGGAGAGAGAGGAAGGATTCATAGCCGGCCACTCGCACAACGCCCGTGAGCGCGCGCGCTTGCGTGCGTTCGTGTGTATGTAACACGTGTGTGTGTGTGTGTGTGCGTGTGTGCGTGTATGTATGTATGTATTTGAGTGTTTATCAATCAGTTGGATGAAGGGTTGCATCACTTGACCCAAAAAACGACACTTTTTTTGTTGCAGCATTATCAGAAATACAAAGCATTTTATTTGATGCTAGTACATAGCCTTACACTTTAACATGATTTTTGTGTCAAATTCAAGCTTCTAAGACTGGTTTTGTGCAGTACCGCACTCTGCTGATTTATCATTCAATATGTTGCATGCGCGCTGACTAGAGTCGATATCACAGTTAGGGATGTATTATGCAGAACGACCAATGGAGCGGCTGAGCTCCCATACTTGTCCAGCTATAAATATTCCTTCGCATTTAGACTGCTTTCTTCCTTTAACTTGCATGTGCATGCTATTATGTCCAGTTAAGTCACTTTGGATTCCCTGAATTTTACAATAAACTATTCTTACAATACATTGTTTTGCACTACATAGATAATGTGTGATGCAACAAAGTTGTCTGATATGTACTTTGTATCCAGTTTGTAGGACAATTTTATAAAGCTGTTGCTTGATATTCTTGTATTCGCTTGATCAAATCTCTCTTATTTCTCACTTGTTTTTGCAAAAAGACTCTGAGCTTCTTCATCTTTAAGAAGACCAATCAATATCATCCTCAGACTGGGTAACAATTGGTCTCTTAGACCAGAGACTAGTACAATCTGAACTCCGTCCTCTATTATTCTCCCTTTTTGTTCAGCTGGGTACCTACGTTGACCTGTCTTTTGATACACCACTCTAATTTGGCCAACAACTGGGACTTCTGATAGCAACAATACAGTTGTATCTTTCATGATGCTATTCTTACATGTTGAAATTTGGACTGGCCACCACAAGGCTATTTATTACAAATGTAAAAAGAGTGGTTGGTATCATTTTCTGGGAAACTGCAAAATATCTCTACTGTATTTAGGATTTTGGGAACATCTTTCAATGCATTGGGAGCTGGACACCAGACAGCCAAGTCGTTGAAGCAAAGGTGTGGCCAACCTACATGTACATGTTTTTGCAATTGCAATTCAATGTACCAATGTACCAATGCTTTTACTAATACTACATTCAGGCTAAGCAGTGGATAGCAGATTTTATTGAACTGTTCACTGTGGCTCAAGGTTACCAAAAAAGTAGAGTGACCCATACATGCACATAATGGCTGTACATGTGTAACAATGTAATAGTTGCGCCTGCGCATGAAATGCCCGCGTAATTATATTCATAATGAACAGCTGTGTTAGTTGCTTGGTTACGTAGTAGTTGGTGGTTGTAAGTGCATTACTGTATTGGGAAGTCACTATTAAAGTTGCTCGCTGACCCACGTAACAAATTGGTGTCAGAAGTGGGATCTGGTCACAGTGCGAGATATGGCTGAGAAAGTGAACATTCCACTTCCGGATATTACTTGCGAGGACTTCGAATCGTCATGGATTCGTTTTGAGTTGGTTGCGGCTGCCAAAGAATGGAGCCAGGAAAAACAGGCACTAATCTTACCGACGTTACTGAGGGGCAAGCTAGTTGAGTGCTATGTAGAGCTTGAAGCTGATACGAAGAAGGCGGTGAACTACGTAAAGGAGGAGCTGGTGAAGAGGCTAAGGTTATGTCGTGAGCCGTTGGAGGCCGGGAAGTTGTTCATGACACGCTCACAACTTGAAAGGGAAAGAGTAACGGAATTCGCAATGCAGTTGAAAAAATTGTTCAAACAAGCGTATCCTGAAGAGGACAGTACGTCCGGCATACTTTTGCAGCGGTTTGTGATGGGACTAAAGACTCCCGTTAGCAGGCAGCTATTATTACGGGGTAAGCCGGACACGTTCGAAAATGCCATTGAGGCAGCCAGAGATATTGAACTTGTACTGGAGTTTGAGTCCAAACCAATGGAGCTGAATGCTAAGATTAGTTCCGTGGAAGATTGCGACACAGGTCTGCTGGCTGCACTGAAAGACTTGACAGAGCGATTGGGAAACATGGAGGCACAGATTCAGAGTGTGGTGCAATGCTCAGTTGCTGCAGGTAATTCCAAGACGAGGGCGGAGGCAAGAGGAACAGAACAAGAGGCGGGGCGTCGTCTTGTACGGCCAGTTAGCTATGACGATCGACGAAGAAGCGGAAGAATGTGCTGTTTTCGATGCGGAGAGGAGGGACATATCAAACGATTCTGTCCTTTAAACTTCAACGGGCCTGCTGGAACGGCGAACGGCAGCAGACTAGGAGCCCGTTGAACGTTCGCCAATATCTGGATCCGCTGCACTTTGGATGCAACGTATCTAACATCAATTCATTGCTTTGCATAGATGGGAATGTGGGGAAAAGGTCCGTGAACATGCTTTTAGATTCAGGAGCAGCGGTGTCCGTAATTCGAAGTGGTGTTTTGGAAGATAGAAGTAGAAACCTGGTAATGGCCACATCAAGAACAGCTATCGGTGCCAATGGCCTGCCTCTAAATGTGATGGGGCAAGTGGACCTTGACATTTGTCTAGGCAACTTTCGGACAGTTCATACTTTCATTGTCGTCCGGGATCTAACCTTTGAATGCATACTGGGAGCTGATTTTTTGAAGGTTAACAAGGCTGTGATGGATTTCAGGAATAACACGCTTCACCTAGGGAACAGCACAATCAAGATTCCTAGTAACGACGTATCGGTTTCGAGTGATGATGCACACAGCATCTCTGTACATGCTTTGGAAGACATGGATATCCCTGGTCGCTCGGTGCGTTTGGTCATTGCAACTTTGCAGAAAGGATCTTGTGGTTCAACCGAGCGGATCTCTGAAGGGCTGATAGAACCTGCGACAGTTTTGCCGAAGCATCTTTGTGTTGCTCGTTCATTGGGCCGCGTATTGTCCGAGGGATCAATCTTGGTTCAAGTGATGAATGTGAGTCCTACAGCAGTGAAGGTGTACAAAGGTATTCAGTTGGGTCAGTTTGTACCGCAGAGAAACCTTATCCTGATGGAAAGTAATGTAGCAACAGTCGGTTCAGGCAATCGCAGAGAGGTTACTACATTTAACTTGGACTCCACTGAAATCACCGATTCAGAAAAACATGAGCTGAGGAACCTCCTGAGGAAGTTTGATGACCTCTTTGTTTCAGAAAATGGAGCTCTAGGGAGGACGAAGGTGGTTAAGCACAGGATAAGCACCTCTGGAAGTCCTATCAGGCAGCCCTTGCGTCGCCAGCCTGAGAGCTTAAAGGGTGACATGAATGAGGAGGTGAGGAAAATGTTGTCCAGAGGAGTGATTCGACCAAGCAGCAGTCCGTGGTCATCTCCTGTAGTAATGGTGAGAAAGAAAAATGGGTCATGGAGGTTCTGCATTGATTACCGAAAACTAAATGCTGTGACTCACCAGGATGCATATCCACTTCCGAGAATTGATGCTACTTTGGAATCTCTGGCAGGATCTACATTGTTCACAACATTGGACTTGGCCTCTGGGTATTGGCAGGTGGAAATAGAGGAAGACGACAAGGAGAAGACTGCTTTCTCTACTGAGAAGGGGCATTTCGAATTCAATGTGATGCCATTTGGACTCACAAATGCTCCTGCCACTTTTCAACGGCTTATGGAGTGCATTCTTGCAGGACTTACGGGAGAACAATGTTTGATCTATATAGATGATATTATAGTTTTTAGTGCCTCATTTCCTGAACACCTAGAACGGCTGACTAATGTTTTCCTCAAGTTGCAAGATGCTGGGCTGAAGCTGAAAACTGAAAAGTGCAAATTTGTTCAGAAGGCTGTCAAGTACCTGGGGCATGTAGTGTCTGCTGAAGGTATCTGTCCAGACCCAGCCAAAACTGAGGTAGTCGTCAGCTATCCAGTCCCAACAAGTGCAAAGGAAGTAAAACAGTTTATGGGCCTCTGCAATTATTACAGAAGATTTGTGAAGGACTATTCGAAGATTGCAGCTCCCTTGTTTAAACTTTTGAGCAAGGAGAATGCTAAGTTTTTTGCATGGAATTCAGCGAGTCAGAATGCTTTTGAGGAGTTGAAGTCAAGATTAGTTTCACCACCCATCCTGGCATATCCTGATTTTAAGCAACCATTCCTACTCCATACAGATGCATCTGATGCTGCAATTGGGGCTGTTCTTAGTCAGGTTCAAGGGGGTACAGAACGTGTCATTGCATATTGGAGCAGGAAGTTACAGAAGGCAGAGAGAAATTACTCCACTACAGAGAGAGAGGCACTGGCTGTGGTTGCTTCATTGAAGGAATTTTATCCCTATGTGTATGGTTTCCCATGCAAGTTGATCACCGATCATAATCCTCTAACAAGCCTAAAAGGGATTAAGGATGTTGGAGGACGCCTGACAAGGTGGCTGCTTTTCCTTCAGCAATTCAACCTGGACTTCCAGTACAAACCAGGAAGGTTGCATACAAATGCTGATACTTTGTCTCGAATTCCATCAAGGGATAACACAGTGGCTGCCATTGAAGAGCTCATCTCAGAGGATACACTTCATACCTTTCTGAAGGCACAGGAAGAAGACTCTGCATTGGGTAAAGTGATTGAAGCCTTGAAAAATGGAACTGCTGTTCCGTCTAGTATAGTGCCAGGGTTGAAAAAGACGTTTCTTCAAGATGGGCTACTTTGCCGCAAGTTTAGGGCGTCGTGTTCCGATTCAGTGTGTACACAGCTGGTGGTCCCTAAAGGTCATGTGAAGATTATTTTGGAGAAATTGCATAATGAGTCGGGTCATTTGGGTGTTCAGAGGACAACTGAGAAAGTGAAGGAGCGCTTCTATTGGCCTGGATATGAGATGGACATTCAGAATTGGGTTCAAGAATGTCAGCAATGTCAAAAGCGTAATCCACCTCAACCTCATCCTCTGGCACCTCTTGGATCGATCAAGTGTACTTATCCATTTGATGTGATAAGTTGGGACATAATGGGGCCTCTTCCTCTGTCCACTAAAGGGCACAAGTACATTCTAGTTATTACTGATCTGTTCAGTAAATGGGTTGAAGCTTTTCCATTGGCAGTGACTGATTCAGGAGAGACTCTGGCATCTGTACTGATGGATGAAGTTGTGTGCAGGTATGGAGTGCCTCGTTCACTGCACAGTGATCAAGGTGCTAACCTGAACAGTCAGGTAATATGTGCTCTGTGCAAACGGTTGGGAATCAACAAGACGAGAACCACAGCATATCATCCTCAAGGAAATGGACAGGTGGAACGCTTCAACAGGACTTTGGAAGCCATTTTGTCCAAAGTGGTAGCGGAAAATCAAAGGGATTGGGATTGTCACATCCCAAAGGCACTGTTCGCGTATAGGACGGCTTTTCATGAATCTAGTGGCTACTCTCCATTTCGAGTCAACTTTGGACGCTCTCCAATTCTACCAATTGACATTGCCGTTGGTCAATTGAATGTTCAGGAATACGGAGAGTGGGGAGAACCGACGGTACCTCAGTATGTGGAGACATTGAACAAATCTCTCCGCAAGATCTTTAGTGATGTGAAGGAACAACTGGCTTCAGCTCATGATCGAAGCAAGAAACGGTATGACAAGGGTGTAAGTGGAGAGAAGTTCACAGTAGGAGATCAGGTGTGGCTATTTGTACCTGCAGTAAAACAGGGAAGGACCAAAAAACTGGCTTCTCTTTGGCGGGGACCTTATACTGTGATTGACCGTATAAATGGTGCATTAAATTACCGCATCCAGCTAGTGGGCTCCACGAAAACGCTTGTTGTCCATCGTAACAGATTAAAACGATGTTACGGCCTACCTAAAGAAGGAACAGGACAAAACCGCAGAGCTAACCCAGTTCCAAAGCGAAAAAATGAGGAGTCTCGACCCCAAGAAAATCTTGCTTCTGAAGATTATACAGTACATGTGCCTGATGCGGAATCTGGATGTTGTGTAGATGCAGATGATGAGCCGGATACAGACAACGTGCAAATGGCACGTCCCCAGAGAAATCGAAGACCCCCTGATCGCTATGGGATTTATGTTGAACACTAGGATCTTGCAAGGATGCAAGAAACTAGGAGGGGAGTATTGTAACAATGTAATAGTTGCGCCTGCGCATGAAATGCCCGCGTAATTATATTCATAATGAACAGCTGTGTTAGTTGCTTGGTTACGTAGTAGTTGGTGGTTGTAAGTGCATTACTGTATTGGGAAGTCACTATTAAAGTTGCTCGCTGACCCACGTAACACAACAGATCAAGCTACACGGCATTATTAAGCAGTTTAGTTGCCAAGGTAAGAAGTGATTTTTGGAGCATACTTTACTGAGATATCCTGTACATTTTTTACAAGTATGCTGCATATAATATAATATACTTCATAATGGGTTAGTTTTAAAAACTTATACACAATGCCACTCTCATTAGTGGTTGAAAAACTGAATGATGTTGCGAAGTGCAGCTACTACAGCTCATGTAAGTGGGATCCAACAGAGGAGATAATGCTGACAGAGCAATGAATGACAGCCACTTCATTGTTATGCTGACGAAAAAGAAGATATACTAAGAAAGACCAGGCATATTGGAAGGATGAGATCATAAGATCTCGAAAGCGAAGAAGGATTTAAGCAGTTTCCCTGCTCTTGCTATATGTGTATTCCCACTGCATGTCTCAAAAAACCATGTTATGTCTAGGAAATGTTTTTTTTTTGGTTGCTTATTATCACTTCAAGTTATGATAGCTACACTGCACTATCTATATTCATAGGCTGAGGGTCATCTGTTTATCCCAATGTCAAAACTGACAAATGTAACCTGGGTGCTATGTGTGTGTGTGTGTGTGTGTGTGTGTGTGTGTGTGTGTGTGTGTGTACATGTGTGTGTACATGTGTGTATGCACATGTTGGTGTAAGCCATGATATAGTCATGTTGGTAAACAGACCCCACAGGAGGCATGTTATATGATGCCTCCTGTGGGGTCTGTTTACCAACATGACTTGACTCCAAGACTAACCAAGAATCTGTCTGCCTGTTGTATGATCATGAGGTGACACACTACAGAAAATGTATACATATACATACATTTACATGTACATGTATACGCAAAGCATACTTGCTAGGCTGCTAAATAGGATAACATGTACAACATAGCAATAGATAAGGTTTAAATGAGTTTAGACCAAGTTAACAGCAAGGGTTGAGTGTGCATTTTGTGGGTACACACATATAAGCCTTGATAATTTTTCCAGCGTTTGTAAGCCAACAAATATTGTTGTCTCAAGTAGCAATTGTTTTCCCCACCCTTGTTCCTCTCACAATCTTCGCCATATGGGGCCACCATATGCTTCCAGTATTCCTCCTCTCAATCCCAACCCCTAGGGGTCAAGGATGGGTTACCTCTGTGGTAGGAGACTGCACAACCACAAATGACTTATGTGTGGTCAGAAGGAAATAACACAATCTTACATATGTATCCATATTAAAATACCATAAGATGGTGTCTTCCATTTTAAACACATCATTGGTTTCACACATACATGTATCACAATTGTAATTGTATAGTAGCTACAGTGTAGCTATACATGTAGTGTGTAAAAGGCTAACGTTTGTGAAATGTAAATATAAGAGGCAACAATTTTCTTTACAATGGCCTAGTCCATACAATAAAAATTCACTTGTACATGTATATGCCATACATGCATTGGCATTAACATAAACATAAACACAGTCCAGGTAATGATAACCAATGACCCCCCCCCCCCCCACACACACACACACATATGCACCCAGGTGGAGAGAAGCAAATTTATTGGCTCGTGCGGGCCTAATGCTAGGGAGTATAGACGTCATATCACTGATATCAGGGCCATGGGTGAAGCCCCCTAAGCTTTATTAGTTTGATACACAAGTGTACACAACATTTAATAATCACTCCTGCCTTATCTCGCAAGCCAGACGTACTTCGACGTGACCGTACTATGACGTGGCTGGGTACTTCTCGTGATAGCACCCAGTCCACGTCATAGTACGGTCAAGTCGAAGTACGTCTGGCTTGCGAGACTACCTTATCACCCCCAATTCCTGCATGAAACTCGTGAGTGAAATCCCCACCCAATCCTCCTTGTCCTGTATCTGCATGCCTCCTTCTCACCCTTGTCAACACCGATGTAGTAGTCTGTACTAAATCCGCAATTGCAATAAACCCAAAATTCCAGTAACAAATATAACTCACCTACGTCGCTGAAACCGTGTTATGCAAGGACAGAGCGAGGACATTTGATGCGCATTCACGAATTAATTATTGTAGCACGTGATCATGTAATTCAGAAATAAACAACGACATTTTTTAATTAGATGCGGTAGTAATTGGATTTTTGTCTTGATTTTCTCTTGGTCTCATTGCATTGAAAATAACAGAGTACATTAAGATCGATTTGTAGCATTTTTTTATTCAATTAGAAATAAAAAGCAAGATGACCGCCTATGTATGGGCCTTTTCTGGATATGCAGTCATTTGTACAATGGTGCCAAGGTGTCTGCAAGGCAAGGCAAAAACTTTGAGTAACTAGCCCTATGAATGACTTAAGCTGTGTAACATCACAAGGGGCAGGTGCATTCAAAATAGCCTGCCGCTTTTCTTGCGTTGGTCTGACTCCCTCCCTGAGATATGGAATCCCAGGTACTCCACACTGGACATCATGAATTTACTTCTTTAATTTTGCCCCAACCTGCTGCAGACGAGATAGGACTTTCGCCAAAGTTTCCATGTGCTCTTCTCTTGACGAGTCTGCTATCAAAATATCATCTATGTATACCTGAACGTGGGGAATATCCCTTCCATCGTTCGTTGGAAAATAGCAGGGGCTGCTGCAACGCCAAATGGCAACAGGTTATAACGAAAGAGGCCTTTGTGCGTGGAGATGGTCACAAATTCTTTCGACTCTTCCTCTAGCAAATAAGCGTGCGACAGGTCCAGTTTAGAGAACACTTTAGCTCCCGTCATGGACGCCAGCACGTCATCTATTGAATTCGGGGAAGGGGATAAGAATCCAAAGTTGCAGCACTGTTAGCAGTAAGTTTATAATCCCCATGCACATATCCGTAAACTCCCATCGGTTTTTACCACCGGTATACCACAGCGGCCCATCAGTTCCGAGAATCTCACTGGTTCTATGACACCATCCCTTTGTAAGCGCTCCAGTTCTTGCTCCACTATATCTCTCAGAGCGTACGGAACTGTGTAAGTGCGCAATTCTCCAAGGCCGGACGTCTTAACCGGGGCCAAACACGCTTGTAAGTACTCCCGCTAATAAGAGAGACCACCGCTCCAGTATCCACTTGCATCTGCAAAGGAGTACCGTTTACCATCAATAACTGTACCAGAGGCATTCGGGACTTGCTAGAAGATAAGTTGTACAAGGCATATGTTTCTGTCTTATCCCCGTCCATGGGCGTCTTGCCACTCTGTTCATTCAAAGGGATGGTGTCATAGAGCCAGTGACCTTGTTTGCCACACTTGTAACAAACCAAAGACTTACAGCGACAGTCAGACGCCTTATGCTTACCGCCACAACGGGAACAGTTCCCTGACCACGGCCTTCCGGCCGGCTCCCCCTTATGCTCAGGATGAACAGGGGTACCTTCTGAGTGTTGGAGGTCCTGAAAATTCTTTTCCGCCAGCTCAGACGTCTGTGCCAATCCAAACGCCTTGGCGAAGGTAAGACCCGCTTCGGCTAACAGCCTCCGTTGTACCCTGACGTCCCGTAGCATATCCTCCAGAGAATTCTCGAAGTCGCAGTGCTCTGAAAGTTTATGCAGCTCAGCGACAAACTGCGATACCGACTCCCCGTCCCTCTGCGACCGAGAGTTGAAATTGTAGCGTTGCATGCATGCACTGTAACGCATGGGGAAGGGCAAAAATGAGTGCGAACAAGTGTTACCACCTCGAGCTCAGAGAAGGACTTGTCTGAAGGTTTTCCAGGCGCCGCCAGGTTGCGTATCAATTGGTACACGGGGCCGCCGCAAACGCTAAGGAGGACAGCTCTGCGTTTGCCTTCGTCATCGATTCCGTTAGCCTGAAAGAATTGTTCCAAGCGTTCGCAATAGCATGTCCAGTCCTCCTGTCCTTCTTGAAATGCCCCTACAGTTCCCAGGAGAGACGCCATCACAACAGAAGCTAGTTTCCCTCGTCGCCAATTGTGTGAGACTGTGGCCAACGTACGCGCTGCGCCAGAACTACCGAGTTGTGCGGATTCTCGAATAGCCAAATCACAGCGGTACTGCCAAGTTCCCACGTCAGGTGTAATGCTTGACCTCTGCCAGGTTGTCACAGCTTTTAATAGCGCCGGTCCATCACGTGCGAAGATGCTTCTAGATGCTTCTACAATCAGGGACATACAGTCTGGCTGCTTTAAGACCAGGCATCTAACAATTACACGCACACTTCTATGATACCTATTACAGCAATCACTACACGTCTATAGATGTCAAACTGAAAAAAAAGGTTGTATAAGATGGAAACTGAGTTAAGAGGACAGCTCAGGCAAGCAGGGAGTACACATGGTCATGGACCAAGCATTGTTGTGGAGAGGACTGTACCAGTACATGTATCGCAAAAACCATTTGCCAATTCGGCCATATTAAGGAATGCCGCTAGAGGTCACATGAGATTATGTAAATTGTAATCTGATTGGGTCTGCTGGAATTTGTGCCGGAATAAATAATTAGTGGCCGATGTCCTCAGACCTACTACCCCAGTCACGTCATAGTACGGTACGTCGAAGTGTCTGGCTAGCGAGACTAAGCCTCACCTGGGGCCATTCAGGAGTTTGAACTGTGCTTGTAGATATGAACTTTAGGTTAATAGTCACGTATTTGTTGTCTACGGCATGTGTATAAAAGCATGTATCGGGTATTAAAATTGGGTTCTTCCTATTTGAATAAATAGAGTTTGGCTGTTAGTCTCATCATGGCATCGCCAAATCCAAAGACGCCTAACAAACAGAATCAAACTCTGTCTAGCGTGGAGGCTGCACAAGTCGAAGGTAATAAGCCAAATTATGTTCTAGTCGTGAAAGTGACGAACGAAGGGACGAACGGGAGCACGATTAGGGGTTCCATGTACAAAACTATTACTGGCAACGGATGGCAAACACCAAACAAATATAGTAGTCAGTTGTACTACAAACGTGCTGACCATGGAGACAAAGAAGTACTCGCTGAAACTGATGAACTTTTGTCTACATTTGTGACAAAAATGCGGGAGAAGTTCCCTGATGCCGGCGTGAACTGGATGGTTTTGAAACCCCTGAAAAATTCTCAGTCGTTGAATCCAGATGAAGCTGTTTTGCTGCTTTATTCAAACCCGATGAACAGTAGAACTACGGACAGCAATCGTTTTGGTGCAATTGTATTGTATCATTTTGATGACGTAATTACACGTGATTTTGACCGTATTAATAAATGCAAAGCGCGGCTAATACACGTTTCCGTCGTTTGAGGAATAAATTGATGCTCTCAACACATTATGGAGGCGTGGCTCGTGTTCAGTGCAAGAGTAGATCATATAGACGGGTAAGCCTATAGTTGTGTGGAACTTGGGGATGCATGGCAGCTGCACTCATAGAACGAGCCGGTATGTTAACGAGGGAATGCGCTTATAACGGGTGCGCGTGCTCTTAAAGAGGGCAGACTGTATACACGGTGTATGCGGCTTAGAAACTGGGTTGACAATTAGAATATTACGGTATTTATCCAATATACATGTATATGAAGACATTCCTAATTAAAACTGCCTGATGTTTCAAAGGTAAAAAGTACCCTTCTAACACTTCAAATAAACGCAAAAACTGTGTTACAGACGCCATCACAACATGTCTTTATGTACCACTCATCACGCATAATGTTAATCCACACGTCATCAGTACGTACAGCGCACCACGCGGCACGTATCTTGGCAGAGTTGAAATTGAAAGTTCAAGTCTACCAAGTGGTTTATAAAACCTAGCCACCGAGACATTTTTAGGCACGTCACTGAGCATTAAATGTTTGTGGTAAGCAATGATACCATGTGGTCCTAGAATTATCCATTGTAGCTCCATAATGCGATTCTCTGTAGAAGAATTTATAGTGTCAATCAGATGCTTAACCTGCTGCATCATTAAGCAATAGGAGTCTATAATGTCACCTTGTACTCTGTGCCTTTCACTTCCTGACACACTGTTGCAGGATGTTGAAATGTCACCTGTTGTTTTGATGGACCAGGTCCCCAGGCCATTGGGCTCAGATGACAAGCTCCTGGACCAAGAGGCTATATTGTTGCTGGCAATGTTGCAGTTGGAGCTAGCATGGATGATGATATGATTAAAGGGGACCAAGGACAGGGTCAAATGGTGGAGCAGTGTTGTGATTTGACGGTTTGAGGCAGGTACCTCACCATCACGCATAGGCACGTTACAGACCCATTTACGCACATACACACGCATGCCATACCATGCACCCGCACATTGACAAGGCAGGGCGTTTTGACATGGGAAGGCAAGGTATGATATATTAGGCCAAGCCTGGCAATAGGCATACATCGGGGCACACTGGCAGACGTACGTTGGGGCATACGATTAGAGTGTGCGAGGGGGGTAGAGGTCGGGGGAAGGAGACAAAGTTGTAGACATGTATGCATACATAGAGTTATGTGCATGTGTGTGTGTTAGAGATATGCAGATCTTATACTTGTAGGCTTTTCTAAATGCATGCCGTGACCTTTTGATGATCTGGTTACATGTACACATACCATCAGTTGCTTTCGAACCACTGGGGTTTTAAGACCAATGCAATTATGAAATGTGGTACATACAGCACTGTGATCATTATGCGGGCTGTCTACTGTTTAATTGGCAGTGTGAAAAAAAAATTCATTGTGAGCTTGAGTACAAAGTACAAGTGGTTAGTTAATCTCCTCCCCCTTGTCCTGTAAAGCAGGTGTCATCACTCGCCACAACCATCTGTGTAACATGTTTGTTGAGTTCTGCCATCATGCCCACCTTGGAGTGAGGGTAGAGTCGGGCAGCGGTCTTACACCTGACCTAAGCCATACCTGGCCAGCGGATGTACAGTACTTGTCCTCAATTGGGTCCACAGGGCCGGCGGAACCGGGTGGGCTGGGACCAGGGTGGGCTATAGCCATTTATAACTATTAATATTAAGGTTATATTGCTTAATAGTTTTTAAAATTATCGTTCATTGCGCAGCAGCTGGTACGTATTCAATGGCTACATTCGAAGCAAAATTACTCGTAGTATCAGACACCCCCCATCAACCCGCAGGTTTTAAATTCCCGCGAAGAGAGATAGGAAAACAGCACCGTAGCTTCCAGCCGATCTGGTTTTCGAAGTGGAAATGGTTACACTGATTACAGCATAGATTATAGAATACAGGGATTGGAAACGGTAAAGATTACGGAATTGATCCGCATTTCACGATTCCGTAAATTATGTACCCTGGCCAGGGCACTTTTGTGAGCTTTGCCGAGACAATAGTCGGTACATTTGAGAAACTTGTGCCCGATCCGGCTATCCAAAAGGTAAAAATACGTTTAAGAGGCATTTGTGGAGCAATTCCATTCAACACGGATATATCTGAGCTTCGACCCAAACGAACTTGCGAGCCATTTGCTCCTACAACACATGCACAACACATAAGAATTTTTGATCACGCCACTCAATATGCATCTCTGATTCAATATATGTCCTCAAATATTTTAGAACCCTGATCACTTTTCAGGGAAAAGTACACAAAAAATACATTTTTTGGATATCATTATATGACATATTTACGATTTACAATGCCAGAACCCTTTGTAGGGACTCCAGAACGTTACTGCGCCACACTACCAACTACGTAATCTATATGGGAACTCCCAAATTGGATTTATAATCTTTCCTGTGTCCAGAAAAATCCCACAACCACTACCCGATCACGTGGTAGCTACGATCGCTCACTGGCTCAATTGAAACTCTGTAAAAAGAATAGTTAAAAGATTCTTTGATGTCAAAGAGGCTGTCCTCACACAGTTATAGGCTAAACAATGCCGAAAGAAGCTCTCTACAGAAGGATGTTTAACAGCTCACACGCCCACCAAAGGATTCGATGCGAAGCACGGTCATGTAACGGAACGTGACGTCACGTCACGTAAATGTATATACCGTTTCCAATCCCTGTATTCTATAATCTATGATTACAGCGAGTCGGATGACAAGGTATTCTGTCATAGTTGCGTTAAGGCTGTCAGAGATTTCAAAATGAGTTCAAAAAATGCCGAGGAAGCCTTTCTGACTAGAGGGTACAATAACTGGAAGGCAGCTACTGATGCGTTTCGCAAACACGATTGCCATGCACAGTCGGTAGAGAAACTGTATACTCTACCGTCCACTACAAAAGACATCGGCGAAACTCTTTCCACTCTTCATGCTCCAGAAAAGCTTCAGAATCGCCAGTGCTTGTTGAAGGTTTTATCTGCCTTCGTTTTTCGTCCAGGCAGTGTTGTGCAATAAGGGGTGATGCCGATGAGAATGATAGTAATTTCATGCAGCTTTTGAAGTTATGTGGAGAAAGTGATATAAAATTGCAAGAGTGGATGATAAAAGAAAGAGACAAGTATTTATGCCACGAGGCTTAGAATGAAATGCTTAAAATCCGCATGGCATTGAAGGTGCTTAAAGATATAGGCCTTTGCCTCCATAAGTCCCCATTTTACACCTTATGGCGGATGAAACGACCGATAAAACCAACAAAGAACAAGTTACTCTCGTTTTACGATGGATGGATGATTCTAACTTTGAAATACACGAGGAATTTATTGGTCTATACAAAGTGGAGTCCATTACTTCGGACAGTATTGTTTCTGTCGTAAAGGACACCTTGATTCGATTGAATTTATCACTGTCTAAGGCACGAGGGGGCAGCGTTAGCTACTCAGCTATGCAAGGAGGAACCAAGAGCCGTATACACTCACTGCCATGGCCATGCATTGAACCTCGCTGTTTCGGATGCTATCAAAGGTTCAAAAGTTATGAAATCATGTCTTGATACTGCTTACGAAATCACTAAGTTGATTAAATATTCACCACGCAGAGAAGCAATATTCCATGCACTGAAAAATGAATTGTCACCTAGTACCTGTGGTATTCGTGTTTTATGTCCGACCCGGTGGACAGTTCGTGCAGAATCGTTAGCCAGCATTCTTTCCAACTACAGTGTGTTGCGTGCAACGTGGGATGATTGTATTGCCGTTTGCCGGGACACGGAGTTAGTTGCTCGAATTAACGGTGTGTCATCTCAAATGAACAAATTTGATTTCCTTTTTGGTCTAGAATTGGCAGAAACGGTATTGAGAATTTCAGACAATTTGAGCAAAACGCTGCAACACATGCAAGGAGTACTCTGCTGCTGAAGGTCAAGAAATATCAAGCTTAACTGTCAAAACGTTGAAAAGCATTCGAAATGAAAGCAGCTTTGACATGTTGTGGGACAAAATAGAATTGCGAAGGCAAGCATTGGAAGTTGATCCACCTGTTATAGGACGAAAAAGAGTGCGGTATATGTTTTTGTGCGTACGAGGACCCCAAAATGTTACCATGCCAGCACGCGTACTGCCAAGGATGCCTCGAAAGTTTGATCGGTCAGTGTATGGCGAACGAAGCATACTCTGTCCGATGTGTCGAAAGCCAGCTAAAATACCGGACACTGCAGTTTGAAATCCTTCAGCGGAACCAGTGCACTGGTTCCGCTGAAGGATTTCAAACTGCTTTCCACATTAACAAGATATTCGAGTTGCGCAACACTCTCGGCCAATCAGCTCCTCTCCATCATCCAACACCTGTATGCACCTGTAGACACAGAAACTGTCATAACGCAGAGGTAACCCACTTCTGTGACACGTGTGGTCCACTCTGTCACCGCTGCATAACTAGCACAGAGCTCTATTGCTATCACAAGGTGGTTCAAATAGCTCCAATATGTGCCCACCACTCCACACTGTACTGCAAAACGTGCGATACACCTGTATGTAGTCCAGGATCTCATCAAGAGCACACCTATGAACACACCCAGCTCTCATATCGGCAAAAATGCGAGTTACATGTCAGTCTTAGTGAAGTTCAGAAAAAAAGGGTTGAATTAAAAATGGCCTTGATGAATGTTAAAGAAACAAATCGACACGTTTCCAATCATGCAATAGATGTAAAAAGCAACATTGAAACTACATTCAGGAGATTGGAAGAATTGCTAGAGCAGCGTAAAAAAGATTTGTTGAATTTAACTGACAATCTTACGAAAAAAAAACTGGCCTGCCTTGATACTCAGATGGAGATATACTGACAGATATCCATGAGGAAATCTGCAACTATGCCATGTTCTTGAACAGTGCATTGCCAACAAACATCATGCAGATTTCATAAATCTCAAAGCTGCAATGTCAATATATTGGAGCACCCAATCTCATAATGACATCCAGGTAGAAGATTCAAATTTGCAGTTTTATTTGAGTGAGCGTTCAATACCTGATTTTCAAACCCTTAGTGTTGTTAGTACAAGTTCAGCCTCTCCAGTGGTCTTACTACAGCAACCATTGGAGAAAAGGCATTGTTTAAAGTGTCCATAAGAAAACAGGATAATAAGCCTTGCATGGACAGTAGTGGTGATGTCCATGCCTTTCTTAAGCACAATTCCTTTGACACTTCTCTGGATGCTCAGCTTGTTGAACTGAAAGGAAATATGATGACTTTCTCTTACCAGCATCAGCAACCAGGCGAATACCAGCTGCATGTGCAAGTATGTGGTAAGGAAATCAACAGTAGTCCATTCAAGGTGATAATGCGACAACCTTTCACATTTAAAAGCGACTTTATAAGACACTTTGTTGGAGGTGAACTGAAACAAATTTGGGGTGTTGCTTGCACTAGCAATGGAAATATTGCTGTTGTTGACCACGAAGGAGAAAAGGGAGTTACCATCTTTGATGCAGATGGGAAAATGGTTTCCTCTTTCATGGAGGCAATGAGTTTATTGAACTTTTGGGGTCCAAAAGGGAAGTGTTATCGTCCTTCTGGAATCACAACGATGACATACTAGTGGTGGATGGAGGTATGCACAGAATACAGAAGTTCTCTAAAGATGGCAGATTATTGAAGGTGGTAGGATCCTGTGGTAGTGGAGAGCTTCAGTTCAGGGAGCCAGTTGGTATTCAGGTGAACGCAGGCAGTGAAGTGTATGTGTGTGACAGGAGAAATGATCGAATACAGGTTCTTGATCATTTCTTCGCACCTTCGGTTGCAGTGGTGACCAGGATGGTCAGCTAATCTGCCCGTGGGATGTCGCCTTTGATAGCTCTCAAGATGTCTACATAACTGACTCCGGAAACAATCGTATTCAAGTTTTCTCACCTGACGGTACTTTTCTACGCAAGTTTGGTTGCAAGGGAGATGGACGGGGGCAGTTCAGAGACCTGCGCAATATATGTATAGACCAGAAGGATGATGTGTATGTGACAGATTGTACGCACCATCGCGTGACGGTGTTCACATCCAGTGGTGATGTCCTGACAACTGTGTCAGCTGGTGGAATTATGAATGGACCGCTAGGGATATCCATTGACAGGGATGGCCTTGTGTATATAGCAGATTCAGCTAATAGAAGGATAGCGGTTTAATTGTAGAAGTGCAATGTTTTTGAAATCACATGTACACCATTAAAATTATATTATTTGGTGCTTGATCAATTGTACTCAGTTATGCAAAGATGTAGCAATTACAAAACTGCATGAATTGCGATAAATATTGATAAAATTATAAGCTTGATAAATATGGAATGATAATTTTGGTATGCTAACCAAAGTACAGCTTTCATTAATTAAATTCAAACCAACTTATCACACTTCAATCAATTCGCAATGAAACAACTGCCCATGCCCGTTGAGGTAAATTAGTTGAAATCAATAATCACTTTGTGCTTAACTATTCACGAGGGCTGGGCAAGTTAAATAAGTTAAATCATTATTCATATTCGAATAGTTGGTCACTTTTGCAATTTTTCAAACGTAGCTCTATTTTATTTGTCAGTACAGTTAATAATAAATAAACTAGTTCGCTAACTAATTCCGGTATTGAGTTACATGGTTTATAGATTATTGCATTAGTGAAGGTTGTCATTAGAATAGCGCAAGTGACGTGGTCATGGCAACACCATCTGGCACATAGGGAGTGCAGTGCTATTTATATAGAATTGGTGTCGTACATTTCGTAAATGATTAAGAAATAGATTATATTGTCTCGCCGTTCGTCGTGTCTCATAGACAGTATAGTCGGCTATATGAAACAGGTCACCAGAGGATAGAATAGCTCTACAACTGTAAGTCAAGTTTTCCAGTTGTACTTGCGTGGTACGCCTGGCAGAGCAATTGAGAATCCGAAAGAGAGCAGTGCTGGGAATAAGTTTCCTTAATTATGTCATCATCAATGGCATCCAGTATCAAGAGCCCATCGTCTCGATGACCTCAAAGTGCAATATGTTTTGTCTTGCAAGTTTGTTGATTGAAAAAAGCTAATTTAAATACTGAGTTGTATCTTGTTTTGAATCATCGGTAACATGTATACGGTAATTTAATCATACGGCACAGTTAGGAAGCTGCTGATCCGATCTGTAGCCTGACATTCCAACGTGCTACATGTATCCTCTGTCCAGTACATAACCATTTGCACTTACGTAACCACTACTCCATGCATAGACTGTAGTGTAGCACTGCACTTTAGGGGTGTACCGCAATGTATATGTATGGTTACCTTGTTTCATCCTGCAGCTAGCTGAAGCTAAGCATGCAAAAGATGGCTAGACGAATCTGTCTGATACTAATTTAGCGTATCGAAGTCATGCTGCAGCGACCGCAATGACGGAAACATAAGGACTCGTTGGGTTATACATGTGTATAGGATCGCGCTGTGACTAGCAATTGATGGAATATGTGCTTAGTAGGGTAACTGAGGCCAACGTGCTTGATGGTCAAGTGTTTTCTATACTGTGTTTCATACGCAGGGCGTCCCACAACACTTAGCGATTTAGGGTACAGTTTTATAGCTAAGTAATGATGCAGCTTACAGTATGTGTGTTCCTCTAATTTGTACAGGTTTATGGAGGTTGTAGTCAGGATCCTAACCTCAATTTGAGATCCATCCTCTGTTAAGCAAATTCTATGATACAGGTTCTGCTCAGTAGTTTTGAAGACATATTAAAAGATGAAATTACAGTTGTGTTTGAGAAGGAGCTAAGCCCAAATTTGTCTTATGCTCTCAAGACGCAGATCGAAGATCAGTTAGATCAACTAGTCCGATTGAATGTCACTGAACAACTTGTTTACTCGGATTAGGCAATACATATAGTCCCAGTGATGAAGACCTCGAGATCCATTATAGTGTATATGTAGAGACTGCAAGGTCACAATAAATAGTGCAGCAGCACTCTTTGCCTAAGCCAAAGGAGTTTACACATCTGGATCATCCAGATGTGTACCTACAAATGCAGCTGGGAGAAGACTACAGCCTTGTCACTCATAGGGGCCGGTACAAATCAAACGTTTATACCGTCTGGTATAAGTGTGGTACCAGCCATTTTTCAAAAACCAATAGACACTATCTTTCAAGGCCTCATAGGCTGGTGTTATGTACTACATGTCTAGTCACTCGGAGAAGATCTTCTTAATCTCCAAGAAGTATTCAAGAGGACATGTCAATAAGGACTTGACTTCATTAGTAAAATGTCGATTTTTGGCTGCCACTACAGAATATTGGTATGCATCATCAGCGGACAACCCCAACAAAAGTCAAAGTAAGCCACAGCTAGGGAATATCACAGGATTGTGATCCTCTTTAGATTTGGTAAACTATTATTGGAAGTTCCCATCAGAGTATTAATACTTAGATAGATAAATGCCGGAATTAATTTCAACACAGGTTTTCTTAATCACCCTTGCTTGTGAAACATCATTATTTGGGGTGAGAGCTATCATACCAGCCCAAATGGATCTGACAGACCAATCACATATGCCTCGAAGACCCTGACAAAGCTGAACACAACTATGCGAAAGGAAGCCCTTGGAATCATATACATGTAGTTGGTCTCAAAACATTTCACTAGTAACTGACCATCATTGGCCTTTGGTAGCCATTTTTGGACCAAGGTTAGGAATACAACTATGAAATCGAATACAAAAGTACTGTAAGAAATGGCAATGCGGATGGGTTGTTGAGGTTCTGTATCACTGATTTAGGTGAGGTGATTCATGAATGCACAACTGCTGGACAAGGTCCCAAAGACGTAAATATCAAGTTCTACCATCTCGAGTACTGAGATTGAGCAGAGAGGGGTGGAAGTTTACAGCAAGCTACGACACTAGAAATAGCTAGCCCCACATCACAGACGCAAAACGAATTAATAGTGCATGAAGATTGCCTACTCTGGGTATTGGGGAGTGGTTGTACCTCCAAAAATGCAACTGCAAATTTGGCAGGGGCTGCACATATGGGGCTAGCTGGGACGGTGTGATGAAGTGGCCTACCTCACAGCTTTGATCAACACCTATTTACTGCTGCCTAAATGTATCCCCAGTGATTGCACTGTCCACCAAAGCAGTTCCAGGTTACATCCATATTTATGTGGAGAAGTGTAGCATATTATAATAACTGACATATGCTGGCTAGAAAATTCAACACGGTTCTATACCTTACTCCCAAACTATCCAGAACCATAATTATTAATTTTTCTATCTAAATGTTTCGGATTTCCCATTTTTTCACTCATATATTTTGCAAATCTCAAGAATATTACAGTCATAGCATTACACACGTATTTGAATCATTTGAAACCGTCGTTTCACACATTTCCATATTTGAATCATTCGAAACCGTCGTTTCACACATTTCCATATTTGAATCATTTGATACCGTCGTTTCACACATTTCCATATTTGAATCATTTGATACCGTCGTTTCACACATTTTCAAATGCTTGATGCAAATTCCATATGGCCCTATATACTTGTCATCAGGTTGGACCCAATACTCGTCAGAATCGTGACATTGATTAGCTGGTATTATGTTTAAGTTCTCGTATTTAACACGATTCTGTATGACAACCTTAAACTTGTCCTTTCCATAGCTGTTGCATACCGTTCTGCTACAGCAATTGATGGAGTGGAATATATTCCTTTTCCAAAGTTAAACCTTTTGCATTTGCTCAGCTTGTAACCTTCATCTGCAATGCTCTTTCCAGCATTCTCTTCTGTACCATGATAGGATACAGGCCACTCCTTGTTGCTTGATCCTTTCCTTATGCCCTGAGGTCCAAGCCAGCATGCTTGTGCATGGTAGATGATGGTACACAGTACATGCGTGGAGGTAAAGTATACCTCCACGCATGTACTGTGTACCATCATGTACCATATTTGTGAAGTCATGCATAGTCAAATCTTGGATCAAAAAATTTTGAATCCGGCCAAGACCATTGGTCCAGGTGCTTTTCCAAGTAATTGCACAGAGACATAAATTGTGCTGTTATCCTGCACCTGTATGCATGTATATGTGCAGAGATTAATTAGGAATAAAGTAGATTCACAATGAAATACTGGTCTGCCCTACTGTAGCCAAATCAGTTTTAATTTCAAGGGGGGGTGGGACCTTACGTGAATTTTGTGTTACATTTCAGGATTACTTTTAATATGTCATTACAGGCCGACGCGCCTAAGTGCGCCACGTTTGTTCCTGAGCTTTTACCGCGCTTCTAACGGCGGGGGGGGGGGGGGGGGTTTCATTATCAGCGAATGAATACAATCAATTATGTACAGTGTCTGTGTGCACTGTTCAAACTTTTGTGAATGCATTTACTATCTTATACTGCTATCCGTACGCTCTAACTATGCATTGAGACTGTAACTGACCCACATTAACCGTGAACATAATTAAGAATACGCCCCTGCGCGTCTACTGAGGAAATGCCCTTATAACGGTGCGCTCTTAATGAGGACAGACTGTACATACTATGATGGTTCTTACCAAACACCCATTAATATAAAAAAAAATACATTACCCTTTGTACCCAGGTGTACATAAAAATGGCTCACTTGGTATTCCGAAAGTCTATGACCTTCCTGAATTCTCTTTTCTTGTAGACGAACGCTAAGCGGCCATGACAACCAGAAAGATTTCCCTTTTCCTCAAATAAAGCTTGTAGCTCTTCGACGTAAGAATCCTCTCCCACTTTCAACACACATACCTTTCCCGTTAGTGAAGTTAGCCTTATGTTTATCTTCTTCCCACTTCCACCAAAAACATCACCAAAGGAACCAGCTGCCGACGTGTACACAGTTTCTGACAGACGCTCATCATTCATCTCTTCAACCTTAACTAGCTCAAGTTCGTGGCGCCTATTCTCGTACTCCTGTTGAGTGACGACTGGTCTTTGAAGTATGGCGGAAAATGCGGCCGCAACTAGTCCCTCGTTAGAAAGAGTAGAAAGAGCAGCCATGATCTATATTTGCTCTATTGCACCACAGCCAAATAAATTTTCCTTGCCCAAAATATGTGTTATAATAGTTTGCTTCAATTCATTCAGATACCGTAAACTCGACATTAGAACCCGCGGCTTCTAATTGAACGTTAGATACTTGAACGCAGCATGATCGTGTTGCAGCGGTATGCCAGTTTTAGGTGGACCGTAGCGGTCTCTTCGTGAAATTCAGACCGCTGACCGTGATCAGTATGGTAACATTAAATAAATTATGACCGCGACCGTCGGTCCGACCGACGGTCTGATCGCGGTCTTTGCGATACAAACGTTAGTCTGGTACCCATGCATGCAGATCGACGTGATGAAAGCTATTATCGCTGTAATCGCTTGGGAAATAGTCAAACTTTTTTATTCCAGCGTCCCTGATTTTTGAGAACGCTGTTCAACATCTAAAAATAACCATATAATTATACGTAATACCGCTTAAAATTATTGGTATTAATAGTAAGCCGTTAGGATCTACTGTTTTGGGATGCATAACATATAGGATAAATGGTTTTATGTATTGGGGTGTCATTTTGAAAATGGACCGTAAATGTCAATGTAATGTTCTAATTATGACCCTTTTGTCTACTCGAAACAGCCGTGGCATGCATGATGTCTTGCTAATCTCAACTTTGTGTTTAAGCTATTTTGCCGGTGTCATAGTCACCAATGACTCCCCTAAATGTTGACTCCCCAGTCATTCGCGCCTAGGCATATATGACTCCCGGTAATATATGACTCCCCAGTCATTCACGCTTAGGCATATATGACTCCCCAGTCATTCACGCCTAGGCATATATGACTCCCCAGTCATTCACGCCTAGGCATATATGAGTCATTCACGCCTAGGCATATATGACTCCCCATGCAGTCATTCACGCCTAGGCATATATGAGTCATTCACGCCTAGGCATATATGAGTCATTCACGCCTAGGCATATATGACTCCCCAGTCATTCACGCCTAGGCATATATGAGTCATTCACGCCTAGGCATATATGACTCCCCAGTCATTCACGCCTAGGCATATATGACTCCCCAGTCATTGCATATATGACTCCCTCTTGATAAAAGTGACTCACGGAGTTATTACAGCCTTAGGCATAATTAACTCCCCCGTCGATCCTTGCCAATGTATATGATTCCCCTGTTGTCTGCCTATAGATAAAATTGACTCCTGACTTGGGAAGGCGTTATAGCCTATCCCAGTTGGTTTTTCCATGCATCAATCATGGCCATACTTTCTGGGCAGAGATAGCAAATAAAGGTATTTATGTATCTATATAACCTATATCATGATCTGAATATATAGAAAATGAATGAACACTGACAAAGACAAATAATATAACAGTCTGCTTGTTACTTACAAATATTGCATATTGAGAAATGGCCCATACATAAGCTGTCATCTTGCGTTTTTGTTCAAATTGGAACGTTTGTAACACCGGTTTTAATAACTAACCCTACTTGGTGTGCAACATTTCAATTGGATCGCCATTCCACGTTTAATACCTGCGCACAATGGCAGTCAACTTAAGCAACAAGGCATGCAGCTTAGTACAGCACTGCAGCTACATCAGTGCATGTACCCACGTAGTGCAGAAAGCGTGCTTCATTAATGACGCTAAGGTACATGCATAGGTGAGCATCGGTTCAGAACTAACGTAGATCTATGTATGGCGTAATTCGTTTTTGTTACAGACAGTATTTGGAGAAACCAGCGTCACTGCGAGCAGAACACTTGTAATGAACCCAGCAACTGAAACAGTCTGCACTGTAATGTCCTACCACACTAAAGTACGTGTGCATCAGGTGAACTATAGGGCCTATATAGACTTGGGTTAGTTTATAAAGCAAGTGCATGGTTTTACAGATATGCAAGGTTTAGTCAGTGTGGTTGAGATTCTATACCAGTATGGTACGTTTATGTGGGGAACACTAGCAATCAGGTGTTGAAGAGGGAACTCTTTTGACCTTTATCAAAGGGGTGTTTCTCTGCCTCACTGGTAGAGTGGGGTCTCTCTACCTAACTGGTAGGGAGGGGTCTCCCTACCAGACTGGTACAGAGTGGTCTCTCTGCCTTCCTAGTACAGAGAGGTCTCTCTACCTGACTGCTAGTAGTTTAAAGTGATTGTGTTCTGTACACACTCATGAGTTCAATATTAGTACAATGAAAGCATAGATTTGTGTATAGGAGCATAGAAAGGCTCACTAGACCTACACTTTAGTTTCTTAACATCAAACCCTGCAGGTGTCATACATGTAATCAATGCACATTAAGCGTAGAGGTCATGGAGAGGTATTTCAATCCTCTCCTCTTATAGATATCAAAGGGGTACAGAAACCTAACATTCTGCTTACATTCACTTCCTCTCTTTGGCCTCATACCAGCCCACTATATCCATATGCACATATTCTCCCAGGAGGGAGACACATGCACACCCACATCTCCCACACACATACATAACCACCCCCACCGACATGAGTAAATCCCACACACATGCAACAGCAACTCCCCTCCCACCCCCTTCCTGGTGCCTCCCATCTCACACTCTTTCATGAAAGAAGAGAAGTTGAGGTCACTCTGTCTAAGAGATAAAGAGAAACTAGTTCGATAGGTCTGTCTGCTATAGTCTTAGTAGAAAGTGCCTTACTGGTAGAGATAAAAATCCCTCTGTCTAACACTTACAGAGAGGTCTCTGTTTCATGATCGCAAACTGAGAGAGAATTAAGTCTTCCTCATTCTCTGGGGCTGTGTTGTGCACAGCGCCAATGTATCACTGAATGTGATAATTATTCAATTAATGTTCACGTGAGGAACTCGTACGCAGGCCTAACATTATGTCATACTTTCGTTTGATACTGCGCATGTGTAAGCGCTGCCAAACTTGAACAGTTTGTAACTTTGCTTCCAATAGACAAATCCAAAGGTTAGTTTCAGTTAGTGTATGGCTTCCTCTACTGGTGGCATAATTCAAACTTAGCTTTTAACAACTCAATTAACAGAAATTAATAACCTCCGTTTTAATAGTTTGAGGAATAAGACAAGATGGTAAACTGTTTATTGGCACGATTATTGGATGCTCCTTTGCATAGATTTACTGAATATTAGTGATTCATTTGCAATAGCTTGACTTTCAATGGGTATATTTTAATATGTACTAAATAACAACTTCAAGTTAATCATTGGCATGTTTTTTTTGGTTTAAATAGCATAATTTTTCAATGTTCAGTTCTGGAGTTATATCAATTGAAAGATTTTGCGTGCCTTTTGGATCACCCTGTATACACATGCACTTGGATTAATACATGCATTTCAGTTTCAAGTCAGACCAGTCATTGTGTTTCAGAGGTGGATTAGGGAACTGTTGTGTGCATGCCTTTTCGATGAATGCGATGCAGCTTCTTAAGAGCGTTCAGAGCTTCACATACTGCAAACACATTTACTTCATTGGAGTATGCTCCTATCCATTTCCAGGTGTGGTCTGAAAATAATGTTTGTAACTTACAGTAAGGTATTCCGGTGATAGTGCATACAGCAGGCTTTTTCGCAGACTTGTTATGCTGTGACCACAATGCTGCCTACAGTAGTGTTTCACATGAGCCCAGCACATTTCAACAAGCATACATTCAGGATGGCACTTAGGGTCTAACAGAAGTATATGGCCCCGACGTTCCACATCTTCCTGTAGCTCTGGTTTTACACTCAGGTTGTGATGACCTAAGTTCATCTTGCTTTAAGTTTTCAATTCCAAGCAGACCTCTTTCTTTGCAAATCCTTAATAATAGATTGACTGAAATGGTAGTGACTTAAGTCACTACCCTGGGATACAGAGAAATGAGTTTATGCCTAGCTATTCAAACAAATTCTTTACATGTGGTGGATTATTAATACAGATAACAAAAGGTACATATATATGAATTTCATTTAGCTACACATAATCACTTGGGAGTAAATGTTTGCGTATTGTACCAAAGGCATTGAGTTTTACTGTGTATCACTGATTATATATGTGCTTTACTATACAGGCCCTTCCTTGCATGCCACATAGTATGTGTACAATTAAAAGTAACGTGCTGCCGTCATCAACTCTAGTGTTTTATCATTCCAAACGTGCAGTGACTTAAGTAACTAATTGCAGATGACTTAAGTCACGATCCGTCAATGTATGATTAATGCACCCTTTGCAGTGGGTGTGCCATCATCACCTAGATACCACATTTGTTGCATTACTCCTGTCACGGTTCCAGTAATTGGATCCACTGCATCATACCAACCATTTGAGTCAGTATGGGTTGCTTTCTGCCATCTGATAAATTCATCGCAGCAGTTGACAAGCTCCCCTTCATTTTTGCAACATGGCATGGTGCATTGACACAAGTAAGGAGTAACTGACACCCTGGGATAAAGCATCTCTAATTTTCCTCAATTACTTTATTAACATTACTCATGATATTGTCATTCTTCCATGTGCTATCACTTTTGGGCTCTATTACTTCAAGCCCCATCCAACCATGACACTGACACGCCACATACAATGATAGGGGCACCGTCACCTTTCAGTTTCATATGGTAAGCATCACTGGAGACCCATGCAAACGGATTGCCCTCATTGGCAAATAGAATGGATTCGTCATGGTTTCAATGCAGCAATGGGTTTTCACCAGTAGAAAGGTTGGGCCACTCTGGTTTTCCAGTAGACTCATTCAAAACTGGAAGGTGGGGTCTTAAAGCAAGCAATGTCTTCACTCAGTCATTGCGGCAGATTACAATGTCTGGATCTTTGTGTCTATCACAGAAAGGAGAATTCGAGGAATCAGCCCATTTAAATCCAAGTTCGTGTACCCACCGAAGAACGGTCATTCTTGACACTTGACGGGATTTATAACGAACCTCATGCATATCCAAAACTTCAGTTGGTATAATGTCAGGATCAGTGAACAGAATATTATGAATATAATTCTGAATCTGTTGAATGTCAAATACCCATCAGCATGTTAACCCCCTTGTTTTAACCATTCAGTTTTCCACTGCTTCAGCTCAAAAACAAGTGCTCAATATAAAACAGGACAGACTGATCTCTTTCATCTGCATGCTCACTACAACTATCTAGTAGGGTTCTCCTGTTGTTTCCCATGATTCGGCCGACCTTCTGACAGTTCTTGGAAATCTTGCTCGCTTTTTCTTGGGCACTGCTTGCTGACACCCCATTAGTTAACTCCAGATAATACATACGCAGTGTGAGCACTTTTGCGTCTGATAGAACTTACTAAGAGAGCTAACCTGGTCTATTTTTGCATCTCCTTTAGCTGGCATTTCTCAGATTGTTTCAACAATCGCTTCGTGTAGCTGCCAACTTTAGGATTTCCTCATGGAGACTTCCGCTTTTTAAGCTCTGTCCATCCGATACAGCAGTTTTGCTAACCCGTCTTGAAGATCAACTCGTTGCAGCTTCGTCAGTATGGTCCTGAAAGAACCGTTTCCATGAACACAAGCAATGCCCTCAGCCATTCGAATAAACAGAAATAATTGGATTGACGTAGTGTTTTTCATAGTATAATGAATCTAAATTATTCAAAATGGCGACATACCAAGCCACTGATCTTTTTAAAATCATGTTTTTGTATGGTAGTTTTAATGCAATGAGCTCATAATACAGCTAAATCGATGGAATGCCCATGGTACGATTTATTCCCTGCAAGGTATGAAAAGCGAAAACGTCGTGCCTAACATACTAGGCCCTAAAATGGCGCTTTTTTGTGTGAATAATGCCAATAGTTGCATACATAGATTCTTTAGTTACAAACCCCATTTTATTGTGATCCGTTCAATGCGCATGCAGAAACCCGACAATCAAATTCTTTTGGAAGGAGGACACTAAATAATTAATTAACGAACCTTAGAAGCTATTTCTTTTTCAAGCATATATTGCAAAGTGATAAAGGTACAGATGTGTGCAATTACATGTAGATTTTAATAAAGGTGTAAGGCTTATGAAATATACAACTCTAAAGTAAAGTTACAAAAAAAAATTATTTGGCCAACTATCATGTTCTCCATTGTACATCACCCCTACGCGTAAAGTAGCCAGAATTTTGGGGATCAGATTAGAGGTATGCAAGCATACTTTGTTATAATCAAGAGATTGATTAAGAATTTGTGACAGTATGTGGTGACATGCGACAGACTTCTAAGGCACATGGGCCAACTTGCCAGCTACTACGGTTGGCTACACTGCCCCTGTGTGTGTGTGCATGTGCACACACACACATACACACACAGACACACACATGCGCACGTGCACACACACACACAGACACACACATACACACACACAAGGGCAGTGTAGCCCACCGTAGACGCTGGCAAGTCGGTCCATGTGCCTTAGAAGTCTGTCGCATGTCACCACATACTGTCACAAATTCCTATTGATTATAACAAAGTATGCTTGCATACCTCTAATCTGATTGGTTCCCCAAAATTCTGGTGACCGTGGACAGAATTTAGTATAGCGGTTCACCAGACCCTACTTACGCATAACTGTGATGTAATCCACCTGCGGCTGTGTAACTTTGGGTCTGGATACGTATCAGCCATGTCAGACATGTTCACAGCATTATAATGCTGTAAAGAGGAACATTTCACAGCTTGTAACAATGTACTCAATATTTTTTCCGCATAATTTATATAATAGTTTTTACATGTAATTTAATAAACACACATAAACATAATTTATAATTTTTATTTAATAGTTAATTACATTTATTGTTCAGATAACATTACTATTAAAATTACAACGAATACACACGAGCATACTATAAACAAATCAATAACTAATATCATCTGTGCAGACAACCTCTACGATTGTGTTCATTAATAATAGTAATAGCTATTCAGAATGATTCATTTCCATACATCTCAGCAACACCTATTTCCTCACAAAGCAGCATCTTTCCTTTCTTCAATAATAATTTTAATGTTTATACTAAGGGAGTCGTGCAGATCATCTGGCGCAGCTTCTACGGCAGCGGAGACACGCAAGCTTCTCACCAATGGTCCCAAATGTCAGGAATTGGGGTGGACGTGCATTCCCTTAGCTGTTGAGACGTTCTGTAACTGGGGTAAGGAGGCTCACCTCACATTCTCTAGGTTGGCATCCCACCTTACCATCAGCTTGTTCTCTCCCAAACCTTCCATCTTGGCAGACGTTTACAGTAGGATGAACTTCACCTTGGTCAGGTCCATTGCCAGAGCCATCTTGGCAAGGGAGTTCCTGCCCTCATGACTTGACTTTATTTGTGGGTGTATGATTATGTGTTAACCGATTATACGCGGAAGACGCAAATTTGCGTATATACGCAGCCTGGCCGTGATAGCATGACATTGCGAGTGGTTATTGTGTGTATAGAGACGGCGTAAACGAATGATTGTTATACCAACAGGGTCTGTGCAAAAGTTAAATAGCTATACCTTACAGTCTTCATGTAGGGGAGGGATGCAGCGCGTGATAGGTCTGATACTGCACACTCAGCGCACATACACGGCTATCAACACATTACTATATATGTGTTTGCTACCAACACATCCCTAAGTATACTCAGCGTACAACCATGTATGCACCCACACACAACACTAAGTCCACTCACGTACACCTACGCGCTACCAGCTACATACATAACGACATACGTATTGCTCAATCAGAGGCATTATATACAAATGATCATCTCTCGCTCAAAAGAGTTGCGTCGATCACAACCACTGCAAAACGAAACTTCACAAAATCTCTCTCTGAAAAATTCCACGTCGTGCATGTGGTATATACAGTACGAACGTATTCTGATATCATGCATGAAAAATGATAAACATGTTACAATTCCGCGTATAATCGGTTAATTGTTATATATAAATTGATATTACTTCTAATTTTAAACACATAAAAATATTATGGAGGTACATGCAACAGTGCATGCACACATGCGCTCACACAGACACACACACACACACACACACACACACATACACACACACACACACACACCTCGAACCATACCTTCCATCAGCAGCCAGCACAATCTCTTTTTGATCACACACTTTTTTGCACTGCTATGGCATCTCTCACCAGCTCCTCCTGTGGGGATAGAAAGATTACCACTGGTGCAATGTACAGCCACTGGTCATGAATAGAGGTGGTCATGGACTGTTTTAGACTGTATGTAGTACAAGACACTACGTAATACCTCCAACCCTGACACCCGACACCACCTACAATCCTAGTAGTAGTTACACACCCAACACTCATATAATCCTCCAGCAACCTACACACCACCTCCAACACCCCAGCTAGGTACATGTACATATGCAGGTAGAAATTGGATGCGAGCTATAATTAGAACTTACTTCAAAATGAGTTAACTGCTGTCATCGTTTTTCAAACACTACAGTAGCTGGAAACAACGACATTTTTATTACAAGAACACAATAAAAGACCCCTTACTTTGTACTCTGAATGAAGAAACAGAGCTTTGTGTCTCTGCCAAAGTAGTGCTGGTTTCACCACATTGTGTAGGCCTACTGTATTTTATACACGAGCACGACCAATACAAAACCAGTGATCGCGACCAAACAGTAGCATGAAAATATGCCACCAAGTGTACACAAATGATAGAATGTAACTTGCAGACACACACTTCGCTTTATTCTTCTCCTGTATGTAGCTCAAACACCATTCGTTACTAAACAGAACCTAGAGGCTATGTAATTGGTGATAATTAATTCGCCCAGTAATCATTTCGTTCAATAAAAATCATTGACTACTTGATTCAGTGAAGTGATCTTTGAGTCAATGTTCAATGTTCTTTTATCAACGTGTAATAGAAATATTATCGTTATGAAATCAATGTGTTGGTAAAAGATACAAAGTAAATGTGATGCTTATATATGCGTTCAACAATACCCACTATACATGTATAGTTTCATCAGGCACCCCTTTTTATCACTAAATTCAACCAATAGTTTGTCACTAAATTCCACAGAATGAACGTCACTCTTCAGAGATTGATCCTCACTCTAAAGAGTGAAGCTAGCAAAGACTGCCCATCACTCTTGCGCTCGCTTCACTCCAGAGGAGTGACGCTAGTGAAGAGGAATTTTTTTTTAAACAGTGTATAGCACACATAGCTACAGGAAGCACATGTGACCCACGGATCAAACCGACAGAAGGATCAGTGAGGTGCTTCACTCACTGTTCTTCATACCAATACAACAAGCTGGATTGTTTTCAGTTAGACCAGTGTAACTGCACCGATCCTGCTCAGTGTTCCAGGTGTTTTGCCTGGACAAGTTCAGCAAATCTTGCAGCAAATGTAGATGTGGAAGAACGAAAAGGTGGTATCTATGGATACAGCAAACACAGTACAAGAAAGTAGACACAATTAGTCTTGCTGTACCATACGCATAAACACACACATCACCAATTGGAACAGACATGACCACATGCTATGAGAGTTGTCTCATTTGCTTTAAATACTGTTCCCTTTCAGCGTTGAGTTGAGCACTTTTAGTCATGAGGTGCATCAGTCTACCAGAGACCTACAGTGTGAACGTGTGGAGTGAGAGTCATTAGAAGGATCGGAGGGTGTGAGGAGATTAGAGGAAGGATGTGAGGAGGAAGGTCATTAGAAGATGGAGGGTGTGAGGACTCAGTCATTAGAGGAAGGATGTGAGGTGGTCACTAGAGGGAGGGTGTGTGGAAGGAGGATATAGGAGGAACTTCTTTGCTGCACAGTTACCTCAGCCATCTCGGGACGAGCATACATCTTTGAGTTCAAACACTGATGAGCAATAACAAATAACTCCATGAAGGACTCAGACGGCCAGTTGCCAGAAGTACAATCTATCTTTGTACACAAAATTGATCCATTGCCCTTATCCAAGTCCCGTTCCATGTATGTGACCTAGTGGGTGGGTGGGGTCAATGGGCTGACCCCTAGGGGCCCATCGAAGGCATTGTGAATTGGCTTACCAGATGCTTGGGGGACCTCCTGGAGTCATAAGCTCGTAGTCCGGTCAACACTTCAAGGAGAACCTTCAAACAGTGATGTAAGGAGAGACAAATGCACAAGCATTTCAATACAAGGACTGCGACAAATAATTCAGATTGCATGCAAGTACAAAGTTCTGTCCCATTGTACTCGCATGTTCAGGTTGTGATATGCGCGCTACTCAAAGCAGTGGTGAAGGTCATGTGGAGCATAATAGAACCCTAGAGGGTCAGGTCTAACTACACAAAAAGGCATTCCGGTGAGGCAAGGTAACATTTCCTTGCAACTTAATTAAAATGAAATGGATAAAAGTTAGAAGCACATTGTAAATGCTTCTCAGAAGGCATGGGTTAAGTGGAGGAGAAAAGTGTGTGTGTGTATGTGTGTGTGTGTGTGTGTGTGGGGGGGGCACTAACAACGATTTTGACATGCAGTAAAACAAGTGTTGCAAAAAGATGTCAACCATTCAGATTCATTCCATAGGGATTGCCTGAATTACCCTATAGCTTTTGAGTATGCTAGCATGATCCACTGTCACACCACACACATACCACTCCAAAACTGTAAGTGTCCATCCTAGTGGTAATTTCTCCACGATAGTACTCGGGTGGGAAGTACCCAGATGTTTCCATGACAGTCTGAGCTTGAGTGCTACCATCTTCTTTCAAGGCACAGGCCTGTCCAAAGTCACTCAGTTTAGCTCGAAAGGACATGTCCAATAGAATGCTGGCACTGCACACAAAGAAACGAATAACTCTGTACACCTTCCCCAAGTAATGCTCACCTCTTAACATTTCTATGTACCAGAGGCTCTTTATCAGCAGTGTGGAGATACACCAAACCTCGAGCCGTGTCTGTTGCTATGGAGATTCTGCTCATCCAGGGAAGATAGACGCCAGTATTTATCCCTGCCTCTCTAGCGTGGCATTGCAGCTGCAAGCGCACGTGCACGTGAAGTTCCACAATGTGGTATGAACACGTTCAAGGCCCCTTACCCCGGTCTGCAACGCATCTTCTAGGGTCCCATTTGGTAAGCACTCATATACCAGAGCCTTGAGCGAAGGGCTGCTGTGGTATCCTAACAGTACCACCAGATTAGGATGGCGGTACCTTGCATCATTGATAGTGATAAATGCAGACATTATGGCCTATACGTGTGACGTACTTGGTGAGGACACGTAGTTCTGTGTCTAAGTACTGTGCGACCAGTTCTTGACCTCTTTCATCCTGATCATAAAATTAAATAAATATCTTGTATTGGGTGTCCATCTTTCCCTGACCTTTGGTATCGCTGCAGAGTTCAATAATACCTTGATTGCCACCTCCGTGTGCTTCAGTATACCCTTGTAGACGGATCCAAACTCTCGCTCTCCAATCTTGCACCCACCCCGGTGTACTGGATTAGTGTTAAAATGGTCAGACGCTTCCTCTAACTCCTCGCGGCTGAAATGTATAAATAGACCACTTTCCATAACAATCGCCATCTTTGTTTGAGCGTTTTATGATCCCCCCTCCGCCCCCTCCGTTACGTCACCGCTATTTGTTGTCAACCCAAGCAGTGGGCCATGTCAGTGACAATAGGTTTTTAGATTGAATAAACAGAATTACGGTATGGCAAAATATGGCATACAATAAGTTCATTATAAAACTAATATCTAAAAGAGTAGTTTTGCTAAACCTGTTACAATAATTCAGTAAAATCCTTTACTACTCTTTTAGATATTAGTTTTATCCCGCTTCTAGCCTGATTCAGTAACTCCTGCATGATGTTATGGTGGTGTGTGGCACATGCAAGAGCAGCGTGAAAACAATCAGCTACGACTCACATTGTTGCACTACTGTCCAATGACAGGAAATGCAACTTGTTAGTTAAGTCCTGCACCAGATGATCAATGCAAATAAGGAGAACTGCATACAGATTCCAATAGGAGGGAGAGTAAGTGTAGGTGCAAATGAGCATTTTAAATTTAACACTGATCTTGTCATTGAAATTGGTTCGTGTATCCACACCACGAGCACCACTCTTGGAGCTCAGTGTTCGCACACGCAAGCACCATGCTCATGAGCTTCAGATGACGCGGTCCATCCTGAGTGCTGGTGCCGAGGATGCTGATAAAACCCGGCAATTACAATTCTCGCGAGCGCTCCAGGACAATGATCCAAGGTCCAGCCTCGTCAGACTTCCGTGGTTTGTTGAAAGAAAACCACCTGGCCCTCAGAGGCAACTTCCAAGTAATGTCCCTCTTAGTCTTACGTGGCCTTAATCCGCAGAGGGAATTCCTTTCTTTTCGGGCCACTCCCGAAGTCAACTTCAATGTTGGCTTTGTCACCTGTCCACATTGTCCATCCATCCAGGTGTCCGTCTCCAAATAACAGTGCACCATGAGACATCAAGGCTAGGGTTTCAGCCAAAGGTGCCAGGTACCGTGAGGTGGCTAGCCTACCGCACGTACCGATAGGACAGGTATGAGATCGCTCCAAAGAACGAAGGTAGCTCTCGAACTCGGCAAGTACACTGTTCCATTACTATTATTATTTTATTATAACAACAATAATAATACATATACAACACATTATTCCCTAAGGCACAACCTAATAGCAGTTAGGAGGGTGGGAGCTCCCTGGCCAGGATGGCTCTGGCAATGGAATGAACCAGGGCTATATTCAACTTAATGTAAATTTCCGCCACAAATACTGATTTCGGGGAGGACTGGTGAATGGCCAGGTAGGATGCCAGCCTGGAGAAGGTATCGTGTGCCTACTTGTCCCAATTGCCATATGTCTCCACAGCTAACAGAATACAGGACCAGCCCAACTCTTGGCATTTCGGACCATTTGAGTGGAGCTTACGGACCTCAGCTGCAAGGGCTGCCGCACTGGCCTGGTGACACGATTCACTCAAGATGGCAGAGCAGAGTGGTGAAGTGATGGTCAGGTCTAGGGCCTCTGTCCCAGCCAGCAATAAGGATGTCAGTGGGCCTGGTGTGGGCAAGGTCTCTGGTGAGACCATGACCTCTCTCCACACTCACACTTAGGTGGGCACGACGACAGAGGTCGAATATCTCATCCCTTAGACGATTATGGAGTATGACCATATCTCCCCCATGTCTGCAGGTCACAGCATGGTGACCGAAAGGATCAAGAGCAGTATCAGGGCAGAATGGGCACATCAACTGACCATAAGTATCCAACCCCAGCCACCACCTAATGGCCATCTGGTACTCATTGGACTCCAGGTGTAAGCCCAAACCAGGGGAAGGGACTACCGATAGCCAAGAGGAAACATGAGGAGCTGCCACTGACAGGAGGTGAGCTCTGTTGGCAGGGGAGGAAGACTCCAACAAGATGTGGAAATGTGCTTGGATCATTCCTGACAAGACCTTCTGGGGAATGGTAGGGTCCTGAACAGAATTGACCGAGATGGTATTGGAAAGGGAGACCTGGGTGTTGATCACTGCCTGCTGTAGGTGGATGATATCAGCACTGCCCAAGCCTCAGAATGACAGGGAGAATGAAAGCAGTGGCAGCATGATGAGAGAGGGGGCGACACCAAATTTTGGTCCAAGCTGTGCCTGGCTCCAGGCGTCGTTGGTAACATTGATGGCTGAGCACATTGTGAAGCACTGCTTGACCTCTTCATCAAAAGAGCTCAAAGCATCTGAGGCCAGGCTGGGTGGGGTAACCCTTGCTATGTGGACCATCCTGCAGAAGCTACCACACATGCACAACAGCGTAACTGCTACCTGGAGATCAACTGCAGCAACATCCACTAGACCAGACAGTAGCCTCCTGGGTTCAGCACACCTCCCAGTGATAATCTTGGAACAGTGTAGATAATCCCCAATTGGTGCACCAAGGATATCCAGGTTGGGCAGTAGAGAGTACCTCACCTCAGGTGGAAAATATGTGTTGCCCCTCCTGCTGAATAGCTCACATTTGGCCAGGTTCACATGTAGGCCCAGTGCAGGGCCTAACTCCTCAGTCAGATGCAAGGCACGCAGTACAGCTGGGCGGGTGCCCACCAAGGCTCCATCTTCGCGGTACCAAGCTTGAAGAAGAATTTCAGCACACTCATCATCTGCATCCAGGCTGGATACCAACTTCTGGAGGACTAATGCAAACAGCAAGGGTCCCAAAGGGTCACCTTGCTGCACTCCAGACTCAGAGCTGATCCGGCCAAGAGGGTGCCACAGCAGAGGATGGGTCCCATAGCACCACGACACCCAAGGTAGCAACTCAGGGAAAAATGTAGCACACTCATCAAGAACTGCTTGCCTGGAGACCATGCGTTCCTCATGTCTACCTTAAGCACAATCCTCGTCCATCCAGTGCTCCTCAATGCCTCCCCTGAGAGCATGGGCCACCTTCTCTGCCCCTGCATGACAGGCCACACCCAGCTGCTGGGGTTGGGAAAACTCAGCTGCCTTGCCCTTCACCAAGGCACACATGCATTTCCCTGCCAGTCTCCTGGTCTAAATCCTCAATCAGATGCCAAGGCTCCATTGTCGAGGTACCAAGCTTGAAGAAGAATTTCAGCACACTCATCATCTGCATCCAGGCTGGACACCAACTTCTGGAGGACTAATGCAAACAGCAAGGGTCCCAAAGGGTCACCTTGCTGCACTCCAGACTCAGAGCTGATCCAGCCAAGAGGGTGCCACGGCAGAGGATGGGTCCCATAGCACCATGACACCCAAGGTAGCAGCAACTCAGGGAAAAATGTAGCACACTCATCACGAACTGCTTGCCTGGAGACCATGCGTTCCTCATGTCTACCTTAAGCAAAACAAAGTCCTCGTCCATCCAGTGCTCCTCAATGCATCCCTTAAGAGCGTGGGCCACTTATTATTATTATTATTATTATTATTAATAATAATATCATTCATTATTACAAAAACAACACTAGTACAACCTATTGTACCCTAAGGCTCAACCTAATAGCAGTTAGGAGGGCGGGAGCTCCCTGACCAGGATGGCTCTGGCAATGGAACGAACCAGGGCTATATTCAACCACCCTTAAATTTCTGCTACAACTGCTGATTTCGGGGAGGACTGGTGAATGGCCAGGTCGGATGCCAGCCTGGAGAAGGTATCGTGGGCCTCCTTGCCCCAATTGCCATAAGTCTCCACAGCTAACAGAATGCAGGACCAGCCCAACTCTTGGCATTTTGGACCATTTGAGTGGAGCTTACGGACATCGGCTGCAAGGGCTGCTGCACCGGCCTGGTGACACGATTAATTTAAAATGGCAGAGCAGAGTGAGTGGTGAAGTGATGGTCAGGTCTAGTACCGCAGGTTTGCCTCTGTCCCAGCCAGCAATAAGGATGTCAGAGGGGCCTGGTGTGGGCAAGGTCTCTGGTGAGACCATGACCTCTCTCCACACTCACACTTAGGTATTACATATATCCATGGACATCTCCTAGCACAATAACATCTAAAATACATACACATATAAAGCTGTCCTATTCATGTATTATCTGCGTTGTACCTTATAGGGTCAGCGGTGAAATCCTTTGGAATCCTTCATCTTTGAAGCTTAAGGTTATTTTCCTGCATGTGTGCATGAGAGGAAATAGCTAGGCTCGCGTATGGGTACTGATACCCCATCTCTTCTCATTGAATCTTCATTAATCGCATATCACTCTTTGAGGCGTTTGGTTGCTGCACATAATACTGCCTTTTAGTCTAACAGACTGGCCTGGCACAGGATCGCAATTAGGATATGATGATATTACTGTACAGCAAATACTGCATTGCATGCTTTTAACGTTCTACGCATAATTTGCACTTCCATGACAGCTTTGGACAGAAATACAGCCACTGTGGTACCACTCTCTGCAAGAGAAGCACTGGATCATAGTTCCTTCATCGATCAACCTGCAAATGCAATGAATAGGAGAGTGTCCATTGTGTATGTCTCTGGAGAGAGGTTGTCACATATAGGGAAAGTGACATCTTCCCATTCTCAAAGCAGGTGATAGAGTGTTGCCTCATCTTTAGTACATCAAAGAACATTGTGGATCTTGATCAAAGCATAGTGCTGCTATAGCAAAGGCAATTGAAAACAAACCGCAATCATTGGAATTAGGCTATTTGTGTTCATTGATATACATCTATTGAACCTCAGTAGACTTTTTGTTGGATTGCAAGATATCTGCAACAAACTTCTGTACATCCTGTAGTAGTTGGCCATGGTTACTGTCATATACCGTTATAGTGACATCAATAGCAGATATTTTTATCCAGTGCAAAGCATTTTAATGTTTAGTATTTGAATAAATGGCACCCTATTAGGTTCCATCTGAAGCCTTGAAGCTAGCAATGTATTTTGAAACCCATCTATGTTACAGTTCTGCTGCTTCAACAAGTATTGAGCAGCATTGATAGAATCATCATCTACCCTCTGATCAGTGCCGAAACAAAGCATCGGGATCCTTATTTCCCTTCAGATGTAGCACTACACACTCCTCAATGCTCTGCCTGATTGCAGCATTTCTTGAACGTTTCGCTTCAAGGGGAAATGTAGCATTCCAACTGGCAGTGCTAAATTAGCTTTTTGGAGTATTACGCACTCAAAAAGGAAATTTAGACTCTAGTTTTTGCAGTGCACTGAAGCACAACTACTATGCAGAGACACACACAACTAGCAATGTAGAGACACACACAACTAGCAATGTAGAGGCACACACAACTAGCAATGTAGAGGCACACACAACTAGCAATGTAGAGGCACACACAACTAGCAATGCTGAGGCACACACAACTAGCAATGTAGAGGCACACACAACTAGCAATGCAGGGGCACACACAACCAGCAATGCTGAGGCACACACAACTAGCAATGCAAAGACACACAGAGCAAGCAATGCAGAGGCACACACAACTGGCAATGCAGAGGCATACACAGCTAACAATGCAGAGGCACACTCAACTAGCAATGCAGATGCACACAACTAGCAATGCACAGACACAATGATTCCGTAAAAGAAGGAAACAAGGTTAAAACACTCCATAACTACAGCCTTTGCTACCAATATACACAGCTATCCATGTGTAAAAGCTTAGATCAAACACACACACACACACACACACACACACACACACATGCACACACATGCACACACACATACGCACACACATGCACACACACACATACACACACACACACACACACACATACACACACACACACACACACACACACACACACACACACACACACACACTTGTTCCGTCATCTATCAAGCTTAAAAAAAAAACAACTAAAGATGAGGACAAACCATGTTCTACTTCCCAGACCCGCATGCCATTGGCTCGCTTTGTGTCTGTTGCAAGTTCATTCGTGTACTGTACAATTTTTGTATGGGATTCTAATCGGCGCCCCGATGATTTAGCATATCTCCAGCCAAATTCCCTAATCAGCTGTACCCAGTGGTACACAAAGATAATGGTAGTTTGAGTGAGCCCTTTAATTTGGATGCACGTGACAATAATTTTCCTTCCTCTATGCCATAGCTTCTGATCAAGCAACTGCATATAAACACATAGTGGCAATCATGTACTATCATTTGAAGAGTCAATCATGGAGTAGAGATTATGACATTTATGATGCTGATGTTATCAGTTTCAAAGAACATTTTCGCCATTAGTTTCACCTACAGTGTAGCTTATTACAACTACCTGTTTAATGTGCATTTAGTTGGTGTGTATAAACCTTTTTATAGCAATTGATTTGGCGTTTACTATGATTTAAACTAGCGGTCACAGAAAATAAAAAAAAACATGGCTCATGCATGCAGCCGGAAGAAAATAAAATTCAAACGAGTCTCTACGATCATCCCTCTGTGGTTCTCACAATTCAAACCTTTGTTCTACAAATATCATCGAGTCTGCAGGACCTGGATGTACAAACATTTATAGACGGGGGGGGGGGGGGGGGGGGGGGGGGGGAACAGAGGCCCTTGTACTGGTCATAGGACTGGGGTGTCTAGGGTCCTATAGGATACAGGACGATTCCGTTTTATAATGGACGAAGCAGCATGCTTCTATTGTTCTTTAGTACACATTTGAAGTATGCAAGCACAACTTGTGTAACATTTCCATTTTGTTTCATTTCAAGTAATTGTTTTCTTCTGAGAGTTGGAGATGCCTCAAAATGAAGGATTTATTGTTTCCTTCCAAGAGTTGGAAATGCTTTTCTACAATTTCAAATGCATTATCCCGTGAAATTATATGGCAGTGAGTTTTATTAGCCATATATGTCAATGGTAAGCGTTGTCTATTTTTTGTTGTTGATCTGATAAGTTGACAAAACAGCTGGTGGCATGCCATGTGTTCGCTTTTCTGAGGCATACACTGCCCCATGCTTGGATGTGCTATTAACAGGTCCATTAAAAATATGCACGAATCTTGCAAAGTAAAGAAAATTATTCATTCATTTTGGGGCTATTAAGATCAAGGGTGTGGAAACAAATGTGGGGAAGGGAATGGTGGGGTGCTACACTCTTTTAGATCATATACATAGATCTAATGCATGTACTCACCACCATGCATGCATGCTGGTGCTTGCATGCATGGTGGTGAGTACATGCATGGTATATAGAATCGGAATCTCAAATTTGCGGCAAAAATTAATTAATTCAGCAGCAGCAGCACTGAATGTAAAGAACACTATCTTTCAATTAGTCCACTTTTTAAACTCCGTTTCTTCCTTTAATCTAGCAGCAGCAATGTCAAGAAACTAACACACTATCTTTCAATTAGTCCTTGTTGGTTGTATTTCAGTTTCTTCCTTCTAATTGTGTCAGCTTCATTCAAATTCCCTGTTGACGTCCGACTTGATTTCTCTTAGATAGGCGGCTAGTTTGCTCGGAGATGCTGCCAAGAAGTGGAGGAGAAGAGTATCAAGTAATAAGCTTTCAAATTACAGCACGAGGCTTATCATACGATCCATGCAACTGAGCTGTGTGACTATGCTACATGTGCGGGGCACACTTACGGTAAGCTAATGCTCCGTCTCCGGCATCTTCAAGCTGGAAGAATGTGTAGTCCACTGCAGCCTTGGCGGCGGTGAACTGCCACTGGGTTCCCTTCGTTCCATCACCGTAGTCTGCCAGGCCCTTGATTATGATCACGCCGATGTTACGTGGCGGATTTTTGTTGCGAAGCTTCCTTTCGATACTCGAAAGCACCCACCCTTCCATTTCACCACCTATAGCTTCGGGTGCATTCTCAAATATTTCGCTTTTAACGGCTGCGTTATCCACCAGCCAGCTAGCACTAAACAGGATACCGCCAGCTATTTGTGGTCGCCTCAGTCCATCCGCCGTGCATGAAAAATTCTGCTTAATAGCAAACTCACCGGTCTGTTTAGTGAAAATATTCACAAGCCACGGCCTCATCTCTAGTTTCTCTCCGCGGGTGATGATATTGTTGCCAACATCGAACTTTACAGTACTCAGGTCTTCGATCCACTTCGATACTAGCACATCGCAGTATTGATATTTCTTTGCTCCATACGCCACCCCTACTCCGATAATGGCCTGAGCGTTAGGAAATCGCTCGAGCGCCACTTCTATCTCGTCGCGGCACTCCGCACCCATGTTTGTCTGTACTACCGCCACTTTGTACCCTCCGAATCTACCAAGCACCATTCCCTTAGTGGGGAACGTAATGGATCCAGTCAACGGAAGTACCAAGTGCCGGTGTCATAGGGTATACGGTCCGGCCCAATTTTCGGTCCGGCGGACCGTATTCCCTTAGGGAATACGGTCCCCCCCCGGACCCAACTCCCTAGGGAATACGGTCCGTCTAAAAAATTGTACATCCAGGGAATACAGTCCGGGGGAGGAGGCGGACTCAATTCCCTGATAGAATGGAGATTTGATTTTGACGACCCAGTTTATAGCGTGTATAATTAAAAAGAGAAATCGATTCTCACCGAAATCGACAAGCACAGGACAGAAGTTCTAATTGATAATGAACGTAAAAGGAGAAATCGATTCTCATCGAAATCGCAACCGTTATGAAAACAATTTAAACACAGGACAGAAGTTCTAATTGATAATGTCATAATGAAAACAATTTAAAACCAAGACAGAAGTTCTTTCACGACATCATGTAATTTATAATGAAAGCAATTTAAACTCAAACAGAAGTTATATAATGAAACCAAGATAGAAGTTCTTTCACGACATCAGATGTTTAATGTAATGAATAGCTGATTGTTCGTACGATGTTTCTGGACTGTGGTTCACCAGACAGAATTTATATAATGAAAGCAATTTAAACTCAAGACAGAAGTTATATAATGAAACCAAGATAGAAGTTCTTTCACGACATCAGATGTTTAATGTAATGAATAGCTGATTGTTCACACGATGTTTCTGTACTGTGGTTCATCCTTTGCAGGAGCGTGATCATTAGCTACAATGTAAAGAATAGCTAGATTCCTATTTGCCACCTCAAATGATTTTGACATCCTTTACCTCAGGGTAGAGGACATCCCAAGCAAGGGTATTTGCTTGAGGGCCCTTAAAACCTTCATCTATTGCAATCCCGAACAAGAAGTGTTGGACTGCCTCTACCTGTGCGATAAAAAAACATAAGAATTTTTACAGTGCTCAGTCTCAGACGATCATAACATAACCTATACCATTCCACGGCCTTCTTGTTCTCAGTCTTAGTACATGTACGTGACGCGCATGCACGTGATTTAAGATATGTTTAATCTGCCTTTTGCAAACCATGCACCATGTATATTGACAGAACGTGTACCACAAATTTAGCTCGGCAATGTCATAATATTTTTAATTGGTGATGTAGGATATGTAGGCACCAATTTACTAAAAGCATGTAAATAAGGGATTTCGTTTATTCTCGCAATTATCAAATATCATTTGACAAATGCTGTGCTTAATTGGTGCCTACAATTCATAACCAATTTTATACATTTCATTTCTCTCATAGCTTGTCTTTGAGTGCATTTTTATATGTGTAGCCATGCAGCAATTACGATGGTTCATGTCGAAAGCTTTCATAGAACATATACTGACATGTGTGTACACTGGAACACATGGTTGGGATTTCATTTTTCATTTTGTAACCGAACACTATAGCTAGATGAGCCAATATCGCTTGCGCGTCCTAATACCAGTTCAGATACTACGACTAGATATCCCCTATCACTGCTAGTATCGGTCAGGTAGGATCTTGATGCAACTGAACTAACAGGCATACTGTTGGGGTGGATCACTGAACCCCAATCTTTCCTTCTACTGTCCCCTGTATAGATTCCTGAATCATGGGCGGGATAAACTGTATGGTGTGGTGCAAGGTGCTAATTAAGACTTGTTATTCGTGTACTTTATACGTATAAGTGGTATAGAAGCCGTACTATGGTATGGGCATAAAAATTATTGAGCAATTCTGTACATAGTGTTTTCACCCTCTGGAGGCATGGAAAGAGAAGCGAGTAAGTTCTATACAGGCGCCGCGTGAGGATTGATATCGACGATTGAACGGATTCGTAGCTGTATTTAATTATCACAGGTACAGGTAAGATTACAATACTATTTGCAGTTAATCGTTTCATGACCGTTACCCCGGTAGCGCTCTACTCAGTTTGGTCTATTAAACGCTCCTTCCTTACTTCGCAATCAATGAACAGACTACGGTGAACTGACGAGTGTGTTGGTCACTTAGATTTAGCGATAACATGAATTGCTGTGTTTTCTGGCAGTCTAAGTTTCTACTCGGCTCTAAACTAGTTGCGTCAGGTCATGTTGCAAACCCATATACCAAGACTTATGTTCATCTGGTCCCATGGGTACTAGTAATAGGGGGAGGATGTAAAACTGTGTGTTTCAAAGGTGCATTCTTACTAATGCACAACTGGAAGGAAGACTGGTGACAATGTGTTTCTATTGGAGAGAATCTGTGTGTTAATCTAAGGTCAATGTACATGTATCATGTGTGTTTGCACTTACTCTCAGATGATATATCCATTCTTATAGGGTGTAGATGCACACCTCTCCAAGGTGATTGGAGACCATGCATGTATTCTCATAGGTCAGTGTGCTTGCACTTACCCTCAGATGACATACACCTGTATGTATATGCACCTCTAAGACAGGGTTTGGCGACTGTGTGTTTCTACTGGAGGGAATCAATTTATTTAAGGTCAGTGTGTTTGCACTTACATGTACCCTCAGATGACGAAATGTAGGCACGTCTTTTTAACATGCACACAAAGACAAGCCAGACAGCTTAAAGACATGTGAGGATATAACAAAGAGATGCTGTCCCTACAAGATATGTGATTTTTCATTAAAACCTACACAAAGACATCCAGCCCATACAACACCACTAAAACAGCAAGTTATTATTGTAATCCTCAACTTCCATGTGCATGGCTTTTATCATATACAGCAACAAGTAGCTATCTTGCTAATGCTATTTGTCTAATACACAGTGACACTTGAGACTAAAAAGCAATATTAACGGATGCCGCCAAGCTTATATATCTGTCTGTGAAATTCACTTTTTGGCTGATTTTACAGGTACGAAATTGAGTACACTCAATGTATCAGCATGTCTCTTATGTTCATTTGACTAGTATCCCCCACTCATTCCTCTCTCATCCCATTTCTTTTTCTCCTCACACAGGACCTGGTGTATAGAGGAAGTATGCAGTCACACTTAGAGTGTGCCAGGTCGATTTAACCGCTAATTAAGTACCAAGTTTTTGAGGGCCCATGCAGCTTAAAGCTATGTGTCCCTGTATCTCTTCTCATCTCCCTTCCTTTTCCTACCTCCTCCCCCTCTGCAGAAAATCTCTGGGCACACGAGTAGCGTTATTTGTCTGTGAAATTCACTTTCTATCATGTACATGATTGAAAAACACTTATGCATCATTCTCTAAACAATAATGGCTGAAGTATTTTCTTTTTTACAGGTACGAAATTGAGATTTATCCAGTACCCTCATCTCTCTTATGTTCAGTTAACTATTATATATTTTTATTTCTTTAATCTTTATTTCTACTTTGTTTGCACTACGATTTGATAATATAAACAGTGCTGCATGTACAGTTGCCGACCTGCACGCGATCCTTTTCGAACCAAATGGAAACATATATAAATAGTAACAAGACAGACCGAAGAAAAAGGTTAATCAGTTGTTACAGAAGCTGCATACATGTATATAGTTGGCGACCTGTGATCATTGTGGCTTTTGATTTTCGAACCAAATGTGCTGTTACAGACCGAATTGAAACTGCATACATAGTTGACGACTTACAGCTTTTGCTTTTCGAACCAAATGTTACGTGCATGCAAGGGTTGGAAATACATTTCAAACCAGGGAATACGGTCCGGGGGGGGGGGGGACTCAGTTCCCTAGGGAATTGAGTCCGGTTAATTGGTTTTGTACAACCAGGGAACTCGGTCCGGGGGACCGTATTCCCTAGGGAGTTGGGTCCGGGGGGGACCGTATTCCCTAAGGGAATACGGTCCGCCGGACCGAAAATTGGGCCGGACCGTATACCCTATGACACCGGTATGGTGTCCGATTGAGGAGCCAAAAGCCTGTCCATCACCGCCCAGTACTCGTTGTCGTTGACAGTGTGTAGGATAATGGCGACCTCCTTGCTGTAATCCAATAACGCCCTATACAGGGGACTGCTCACTTTAGGCGCACTCAGTGGATGCTTCTCCAACATCACTTTAGCTTTCGCGGCATCGGAATATTTAGGCGTCTCGGTCGGTGCGGAGTCATTTGGCGAGCTCACAGGATCACTTTTAATGGTTAGGGAAGTTGTTTGAGCTGTGGGTAGACTTCAGTTAAAAATAATTCCTAGCGGCCCCTCCTCCCCCAGCCCCAAAACCCTTTAGCCCATTTGTATATGTTGTAGGAAAAAACCGTTCTCGTTTTCAGACCCATGCAACGATGTGGATTTGGAATGTACGAGGAGGGTGGGGGGGGGGCAAGAAACACTTCTTCAACACCAATCCCCAGCAGCGTATAACATTTGGTTTGGGGACGAGAGTTGTCCTCCTTCACTGCACTAACTGCTTATGCCTCTTGCAATACAAACTCATTAAAAAGAAAAGATTTCATACGCGTAAAAGCACCTAATGGACTCGCGGTAAATCAATTCGAATGAAAGAAAATTTCCAACCGCAAAACTCCACGGTATACATGGTTGTCATGGTTGCTATAGTACCTTCATAGTGCTAGTACCTTCAAAGGTTTCTTAGCACTGCTGAGAAACCTTTGAAGCCTTTGCAACCATGACAACGTTGAAGGTGGATAGAAAACTTCGGCATTGACAACGTTTCGCTTCAATGAACCGATGCTGGATCGATCGCTTCAAAGAAGCTAGCTAGACTTTTACACTTCGGGGCAAGGGAGGTGGGGGGGGGGGGGGGGGGGAGGGGGGAGGGAAAGGGGTGGGGGGAGGAGGGGAGGTCAAGCATTTAGCTCACTCAGTTCGAAACATACACGCAACCTCCCATTCATAACATCCTGCATCCGATCCTGTCATGTTAAATCACTGTGCCACCCGTGCCAAACGCACCCAATATGCATGCGTCCAAGTACTAGCAAAAAAAAAAAATGCGCACAACACTCTCCTCTAACAAATCTTGGCCATTGCTCGCGAGTTGTGGCTCTAAGCATGAATATCTATGCACAGAACTTGCACATCTGATTAAAACCACGCTCACCTTTTGCTAAGCATAGGCTATCCAGGCATTGATAACCCGAAGGGCACGCTTCACACGCGGCTGACCCTGTTCTGTACGGCGTCTCGCTGGCATCTCCCACACTGATAAATGACAGTATTTGGGAGAGAATCCAAACGAAGCAACATAATAAAATAAAATACTTCACAGTCGATCCATTCATAACTCACATGGGACCATACGCGCAGACAAGCAGTGTTCCACGCAGCCGACTCATATCCTGAAATCCGGGACATCGATTCGCTGCGCATCCGAGGTATGCGGCCTCCGACCGCACCATCTGTGAACACCTGACCTTTCTATCTGGCTCAACTTTATGTTTGTGTCGCTCACCTTCTTATATCTCTCGCATCCGTTGGAACATGTGTTGCTTTCGTATATGTAGTTCTCATTTTCGCCAAACCACTGCGACACAGCACTGTTGTAGTCTGGAATCGAGGAAGTGACGACGTATTTGTTGAGGCTGATGGAATCGAGTGTAACAGCAGAGCCACTTTGTTTCAGTGTGCATTCGTTGGCAATGCTCTGAGCTGTCGCCTCCAGCTTTTCGCTCCATCTCTTTATAGGGAAGGGGTCAGTACAATATAGGTTACACACATGCATGCACACTTGCACCGACCATCTTAAGCATGTTGGCCGCCACTGGAGATACGATGCTTCTGTAGTAATTATGCGCAGTGAGTAAAGCATCCTTGTCCAGTCCACTCAGAATGCCGAATGTCTCGCAGCATAGGCACAGTCCCACGATAGCCGCGTATATCCTCATTGTCTGGCGCACGGAATGGTCCGTGCCTTGGCTGGATGGCTTTTATACAGCCCTGGTGAAGAAACCACTGGAATGTAACAAGTGCACGTTGTTCGACCTCTTCTTCTTTAGTGTTAACCCGCTCCGCTATGCTATTGGCTGCTAAATTACTGCGGTTTACAGCCGCAGCGTAATTAGCGGTCGTCGACGACGGCTAATTACACTGTGGCTACAGAGCACTGGCAGCTGTTACGTATACCGACCAAGGGACTTAGCGACCACCTATTATAACGAGCTGTTTAGAACAGAGTCTAAGTTGTTGAACATTTATTTCTACTGCCTTTGTGAACTAAACTATCACAGAAAGTTGTTCGACCGGACGTTTGCATGCTATTAGCTCGCAAAGTCGGGTGGGTGTTCTGGGAAGTGAGAGAAACCGTGCTCTACTAAAGTTTCCGCCCTTAAGCTTGCAGGAATGTTCATTATATGAGAGTGATAAGCTTTACTGTGGGGTTTTGCTTCGATTTCGTCGTGCCCGATTTCTAAGTGAAGATTTTTGATGTGGAATATTGCCATTTAGACGCCATAATAAACATATAGGAGCTAATAGACTAAACTGTTACTATACAATCTATACACGTACTAGCATGCATGTGGCATGTACAAGGTTGGGGCACTCGTGTACTAGGCACATGCATCAATGCAACGTCAAAGAGGCCTTGAACCACCTTGAGGAAGGGATGTGATATATGTATAACAAGTAAGGGATAAATGTGCAAGTTTTAAGCTGCCTTCCATTGGTGCCACATGCAATTATTGTTATTTTTTGTTCTAATTATGCGAAATAAGAACGTATCATGTGTCGAATTGGCACCTTAACATACATTTCGTCAAAGCAGGCTCAAATGAGCGGTTTCTAGTATTTTTATATATTTCACTCGACTCAAACATGCATGATGCCACAGGCAGGAGTGACTTCAACATCGCGACGTGCACTCCACCAGATTTTCATGAATTTAGCGTACTTCGAGGTTCATTTTAGTTGCTTTATGGAATATGCAGCTCACGTTACTACATGTATGAAGAAAAGCACAACTGTATGATGTGGCCGACGTGTTTGCCAAAGTAGAGAGCCGCGGTTCCCCTAATGACAACGATGAAATTCTTAAAATGTTTTCCCACTGCCTCCCTACACGAAGTGACCAGCTGCTCTGACCACATACTGCACTAATTGCATCATCACGGTGGTATTATTGCGTGAGCGTGCTATCTTTTGTGACTTCATATGTAATCGCGTCTACTGTATGGTTTTACACATGTTGTGTCCTCTACGGCCATCTAAAGAGCTCTGCGCGTGTGAGTGGTATTAAGCTTGTAGGCTGTTATGTTGTTCATGAACTAAATATAGGACTATTACATTTTCCCTTATTGTTACACCCTTGTTTCATTGCTTTTTACACCACTATTGCCTTCAAATCATATATACCACCAACTTTCTCATAGAGAATGTTTTTAGTTACTTATTAACCTTACACTCCATACGGACAAATACACACATCGCCAATGAAAACAGATATGACCACATGCTACGGAAGTTGTATTTTTGCTTTAATTACTGTTCCATTTCAGCGTTGATTTGATCACTTATAGTCATGAGGCTAATCAGTCTACCAGAGACCTATACACTGTAGTATGTGGAGTAGGAGCCATTACAAAGATCAGAGGATTTGAGATCATTAGAGGAAGGCTGTGACGAGGGAAGTCTGATCATTAGAGGGAGGGTATGAGGAGGGCATTAGAAGAGGGTGTGAGGAGTCATTAGTAGGGGGATGTGAGGAGGCCATTAGAGGGAGGGTCTGAGGAGGTCATTAGAGGGAGGGTGTGAGGAGGTCAATAGAGGAAGGTGTGTGGAGGTAGCTAGAGGGAGGGTGTGAGGAGGTCATTAGAGGGAGGGTGTGAGGAGGTCATTAGAGAGGAGGTCATGTGAGGAGGTCATTAGAAGGAGGGTGTGAGGGGTCATTAGAGGGAAGGTGTGAGGAGGTCATTAGAGAGAGGTGTGAGGAGGTCATTAGAGGGAGGGTGTGAGGAGGTCATTAGAAGGAGAGTGTGAGGAGGTCATTAGAGCAAGGGTGTGAGGAGGTCATTAGAGGAGGGTGTGAGGAGCTCATTTGAGGGAGGGTGAGAGAATGTCATTAGAGGAGGGTATGAGGAGGCTCTAATGACCTCCTCACATACTCCCTCTAATGAACTCACACTTCCCTCTTTTGACATCCCCACACCCTCCCTCTAATGCCCTCCTCAAACCCTCCTCTAATCACCTCCTACACACTCCCTCTAATGACCTCCCCTCCTCACACCCTCCTCTAATGACCACCTCACACCCTCCCTCAATGACCTCACATGCTCCCTCTTATGACCTCCTCACACTCTCTCTAATGACCTCCTCACACCTCCCTCTAATGACTTCGCACTCTCCCTCTTATGCCCTCCCCACACCCTCCTCTAATGCCCCCTCACATTCTCCCTCTAATGACCTCACACTGTCCCTCTAATGACCTCCCCACACAAGTCCCTCTAATGACCTCACACCTACCTCTAATGCCACATCACACCTTCCTCTAATGATCTCCTCACACTCTCCCTCTAATGACCTCCTCACACCCTCCCTCTACTGCCCTTTTAACACCCTCTCTCTAATGACCTCCTCACACTCTCATTCTAATGACCTTCTCACACCCTGCCTCTAATGACCTCCTCAAACTTTCCTCTAATGACCTTCTCACACTCTCCCTCTAATGACCTTCTCACTCCCTCCTCAATGCCTCCTCACATTCTCCCTCTATTGACCTCACACTGTCCATCTAATGACCTCACCTCCCTCTAATGCCCTCATCACACCCCCTCTAATGACCTCCTCACACCCTCCCTCTAATGACCTCTACACACCCTCATCTAATGATCTCCTCACACCGTCTCTCTAATGACCTCACACTCCCTCTAATGACCTCCCCACACCCTCCCTCTAATGACCTCACACCACCTCTAATGCCCTCCTCACACCCTCCTCTAATCACCTCCTAACACCCTCCCTCTAATGACCTCCTCACACCCTCATCTAATGATCTCCTCACACCTTCCCTCTAATGACCTCACACTCTCCCTCTAATGCCTTCCTCACACCCTCCTCTAATGACCTCCTCACTCCCTCCCACAAATGACCTCCTCACACCCCCCTCTAATGTCCACCTCACACCCTCCCTCAATGACCTCACACCCTTCGTGTAATGACCTAGTCACACCCTCCTCATACAACCTCCTCACACCTCTCTCTAATGACCTCACACCCTTCGTCTAATGACCTAGTCACACCTCCTCTAATGACCTCCTCTCACCCTCCTCTAATAACCTCCTCACACCTCCCTCTAATGACCTCCTCACACCGTCCCTCTAATGACCTCACACTTACCTCAATTGACCTCCCTACACCTCCCTCTAATGCCCTCCACACCCTCTTCTAATGAGCTCCTCACACCTTCCCTCTTATGACCTCACACTCTCCCTCTAATGACCTCCTCACACTCTCCCTCGAATGACCTCCTCATACCTTCCTCTAATGACCTCCTCCCACCCTCCCTCTAATGACCCTTCTCACACCTTCCCTCTAATGACCTCACACTTACCTCTATTGAGCTCCTCTCACCCTCCTCTAATAACCTCCTCACACCTCCCACTAATGCCCTCCTCACACCATCTGACATCCTCACTCTCTCCCTCTAATGACCTCCTCACACCCTCCCTTTAATGACCTCACACTCTCCCTCTAATGACCTCCCCACACCCTCTCTCTAATGACCTCCTCACACCCTCCTCTCATGACCTCCTCACATCCTCCTCTAATGACCTCCTCACACACCCTCAAATGACCTCCTTACACCCTCCCCTAATGACCTTCTCACACCTCCCTCTAATGATCTCCTCACACTCACCCTCTAATGACCTCCTCACACCCTCCCCTAATGACCTTCTCATACCTTTCCTCTAATGACCTACTCACACCCTCGCTCAAATGACCTCCTCACATCCTCCCTCTAATGACATCCTCACATTGTCCTCTAATGACCTCCTCACACCCCCTCTAATGACCTCCTCATGCCCTCCGTGTAATGACCTCACACTCTCCCTCTAATACCCTCCTCACATCGTCCTCTAATGACATCCTTACACCCTCCCTCTAATGCCCTCCTCACACCCTCCCTCTAATACCCTCCTCACACCCTCCTCTGATAACCCTCCTCTAATGCCTTCCCACACCCTCCCTTTAATGCTCTCCTCACACCTTTCTCCTCACACCCTCCCTCTAATGACCTCCTCACACCCCACCTGATGACCTTCTCACACTCTCCCTCTAATGACCTCCCCACACCCTCCCTTCAATGACCTCCTCATATCTCCCACTAATGACCTCCTCACACCCTCCCCTAATGACCTCACACCTCCCACTAATGACCTCAAACTCTCCCTCTAGTGCCCTCCTCACACTTTCCTCTAATGACCTCCTCACACCCTCCCTCAAATGACCTCCTCCCACCCTCCCTCTGATGACCTCCTCGCACCTCCCTCTAATGACCTTCTCACACTCTCCCTCTAATGACCTTCCCACACCTTCCCTCTAATGACCTCACATCTCCCACTAATGACCTCCTCACATCTCCCACTAATGACCTCCTCACACCCTCCCCTAATGACCTCCTCACACCTCCCACTAATGACCTCAAACTCTCCCTCTAGTGCCCTCCTCACACCCTCCTCTAATGACCTCCTCACACCCCTCCCTCTAATACCCTCCTCACACCCTTCCTCTAATGACCTCCTCACACCCTCCCTCTAATGACCTCCTCACACCTCCCTCTAATGACCTCCTCACACTCTCCCTCTAATGACCTTCCCACACCCTCCCTCTAATGACCTCCTCACATCTCCCACTAATAACCTCCTCACATCTCCCACTAATGACCTCCTCACACCCTCCCCTAATGACCTCCTCACACCTCCCACTAATGACCTCACACTCTCCCTCTATTGCCCTCCTCACACCTTCCTCCAATGACCTCCTCACACTCTCCCTCTAATACCTCACACACTCTCTCTCTAAAACCGTACAGTAGATGCGATTACGTATGGAGTCACAAAAGATAGCGCGCTCACGCACGTAAAGATACAATAACACCACCGTAAAGATGCAATTAGTGCAGTATGTGCTGGTCACTTCGTATAGGGAGGCGGTGGGAAACATTTCAAGAATTTCATCGTTGTCATTGGAGGACGGCGGCTCTCTACTTTGGCAAACATGTCGGCCACATCATACAGTTGTGCTTTTCTTCATAGTAACGTGAGCTGCATATTCCATAAAGCAACCTTGCCTGACTAAAATGAACCACAAAGTATGCTAAATTCATGAAAATCTGGTGGAGTACACGTCGCGATGTTAAAGTCACTCCAGCCTGTGGCATCATGCATTTTCGAGTCGAGTGAAATATATAAAAATAGCACTGTTGAGCCTGCTTTGACGAAATGCATGCTAAGGTGCCATTTCGACACATGATACGTTCTTATTTCGCATAATTAGAACAAATAATATGAGTAATCTGCATGTGGCACCAATGGAAGGCAGCTTAAAACTTGCACATTTATCCCTTACTTGTTATACATATATCTATATCACATCCCTTCCTCAAGGTGGTTCAAGGCCTCTTTGACGTTGCATTGATGCATGTGCCTAGTACACGAGTGCCCCATCCTTGTACATGCCACATGCATGCTAGTACGTGTATAGATTGTATAATAACAGTTTAGTCTTTTAGCTCCTAACTTGCTAGTTGCACCGAAGTTGGTTGTGTGTCTCCACAGTTTGTTAGTGAGAGAGAATTTTTATGTTAGAACTCTGAACCACAGATTGTATATACTCTTTTCGAAAAGGGTACGTTTCGGAGGGTGGGGTGGAGGGGGGTGGGGTAGGAAAAAAAAGAGTTGATGTAACTGGTTCTATTTTAAGAGACGTACTAACCCAATGTCTCAAACAGCTGTTGGTGACCCTATCCTACACATGTTTTTGTTACCCAAACTGATCAATAGAAAACAAAAATGCACTGTGTAGAGTGCACTGGCTGTGAAGTCCCTCCTATCATTTCTACAAGCTTGTGGAAAGTTATAAATTATAGGCATTAGTGATCATGAACCTCAAATTCAGAATATTTGAACCCCAGGCACATGAATCAAAATGTTGTCCAAAGATATCTATATGGAAAGCCAAATCACTGTTAGAAAGCCGCCTTTTAAAAGCTATCCTGAATGGGGGCAAATCACCCTCAAAAGTAAGTTAATTTTATTAACCCCTACAATTTTACATTTCGAATTGCTAGATCCATAACATTGGGCTGTTCATTACTACTGCATGCATAAACATTAATTAGTGTAATTATCCAGTGAAAAGGGTGCTTTGAGATGGTGCATGCAGCCCTTCCTCTCTCACAAAGGAGCTTTTCAGGATGCCATTTACATGCATAATGGCCTGTCCTTGGCCACTGTAACTCATGAATTGTATTTGCAGTCATGTACGCCTGATAGACATGCTTTCAACTGTTCCTTTATAGGTTTCCCATTTATCCAAGGCACTGAAATCCCCAGGAGGAAACTCCCCCCCCCCCCCCCCCCCCCCCAAAAAAAAAAAGTGTATTAAATGTGCATACTGGGCGGTTGCTTCAGTTTAGATATTCACCCTCATGTAAAAAATCATAGCTGTCTATGGTCTGCCCCAGGTGACGTGCTAAACAATGACCCTGTTGCTTATACATGTACCACCATAGACTCTTCCTGTCACCATCCATCTAATTCCCAACCTCAACCCAACTGAGGTTTGAAGCTGCTCTCAGGGCTTGGGTCAGGGTTGAACTTTTGATCAATAGTTCTTTTTGTTTTTTGCTTCTAATCAAAACAATTTCTCACTACTGGGGTCAATGCTATCGAGAAAACAAAAAACAAAACAAGTGAACAGGCAAAGAAAAGGGAGTACAAAACCTAGGATTTAAAAGTAGAGCATGGCTTGTCTTTCCCCCTAATCATCTCAACATCAGATGGCATGAGTCCCACTGAACAACAGTCTACAAAAGCATTGCATCCCTAATTTCAGAAAACCATCACCTTCCCAACAGTGCAACCATTTAAAACTAGCTTCTCCCTTCTCTACTCAGACATCTCATGTATTAGGCTTTCAAGGGCTTCCACATTTCACCATATCCACCAAACAGTGGGACAGGGGCAACTACTGAAGGTACACAAACCCAGCAAAGGTCATTGCATTTCAGTGTCACTGGCACGAAGCTTTTTCAGCTCAATGCTTGTGCAGCTGTTTCTGATGTCCCACTTGCTTCCCAATGAATCGAAGGTAATTTGGGTTGGTTATTCTTTATTGGATGGGAAAAGTCTTTTCACTACTAAAATAAATATGGCGTGTTACCTTCAATTCTAAAGTCATTTCAGTTACATATATGCACATGAATTTAATCATTTTACACACCTGCAAACATCTAATTTTATACATGGGTTACAATTGATTTTTAACACTTCTTGAAGCGAAATCCATATGGCAGTAATATAACTTTCACCCAATACTCGTCATCATAAAATATTTCAGCTAGTATTATTTTTATCCTCTCATTCTAAACTCGATTCTGCATGACAACCTTATACCGATCTTTTCCATAGCAAAATTCGTTTGCATATCTCTCTGCTACTGCAATTGATGGAGAGGAATTTATTCCTTTTCCACATGCAAAATTTTGCATGTGCTCAGCTTGTAGCCTTCATCTGCAATGCACTTTCCAGAATTCTCTTCTGTACCATGATAGGATACAGGCCACTCCTTGCTGCTTGATTCTTGTCTTATGCCCTGAACTCCAGCCAGTCGTCATCACCAAATTTTCCAATAACGTTGAGTGCTATCTTCTTCCAAAGGTACAGACGCTGGTATAATTTACCTGCATGCATGCATATAGATCCAGCATCTACCACATAGTGAAATCATAGTCAAAGAGAGCATCAAGCCAGTTTGATTTCAAGACCATCGGTACCGGTTGCACTGGCTTCTAATCTTGCAATGACAACAATAAAGCTGTTATCTTATACCTGCATGTATGGAGGTAATGTGTAAGCATATTGAAGGAATAAAGCAGATATCCAGACAAGTACTGAGCATACTGTGTTGACCAACCATAAACTTTTCTTTTTTTTAACATTGGGGGCAATGTTTTCACCTTTAGCATGCCTTTAGTGAATCATATTACAATCCCGTGGCAACATAAACTGTGTCTCTAGTGTAAACATTACAGCTCAAAGAATTGCCATAATAAATGTGTACAAATATCCATATCCGAAGTACAAATCATCCATGCCTAAATGAAGTTCAATTCCTTGTACATGCAAAGGATATGTATATATATCAAATTGCACACATATGCACAATGCAAGTATTAACTGATAATATTATCTATAGTGTGTTGATATTGTCATTCTTTATTGCACTTTGTCTTTTTTTTTGCACCTTTTTGCCCTGCATATTGCAGTTGTTACATATGTACTTACTTGGCTAAATTCCCACGCTGTAACTTGTACTTGTCAGTCATGTGAACACAATGAGTCCTCTTTCCTGTAAGTATGGTTGCATACACTAGTTGCTTTGTTCCGATAAATGTACTGTGATGTGATGTAATGTTTCCAAAAATCCACGTCTTAATGGCTCTGTGGTTTTTGGCATGGAGAGGGTCATGAGATACATGTAGGTACCATGAAATGAGCTGATTAAATTCACCTACACAATTATGCAAAGATTATCGAAAAATCGCAAACTATTCATATATACCAATTAACATTCCTAGGGAACAAATTCGTTGCGCGCAGGTTACCAGACTCTCTAACCATCAGTCGAGTCCCCAGACGATCCATGCTGTGATGATTTTACATAAAGTGTTGTTATGTTTGAGGCCAAGTATTATCTGCATGGATCAACATTGAGATCACATGAAACACTAGCTGGACTTTTCAGTGGTGCAGTTGGGAAGTGTGTGGTGTCTCACTTTTGATTCACGATGGGCACCAAAGAGTTCAATTACAACATGGACTCCGTACCAACTGGAGCAGGGTGGCTTATCACTGGGAGAATGCTGTGTGGAGCAGTTGAAGATGAAATATGACACTGGGAGAATGCTGTGTGGAGCAGTTGAAGATGAAATATGACACTGGGAGAATGCTGTCTGGAGCAGTTGAGATGAAATATGAAACTCAGTGTTTCTCTTCACCAGATGACAGATTCTGTCCGTTGGGTGAATGGGCTGCCAGATATACATGAGAAGACATGTATGCATGCAAGAATCTCCAAATAATCCATGCATTGCTTCTTCATGTAATCTGACACGAATCGTGCTATGCCAGCAAGCAGCGCAGTCGACTATAAATGGCGGTGACTCGCGTTCACTTGTGGTACTCTACGTATAGCTAGACCTACATGTATGCACATTTGCATACATATCGCGAGGACTATACGATAAGGCCACTTTAGTTAGCACCGTAAACGGAGCGCGGAAGAGCTATTCGAAAGAAACTCAGCCAGTTCTATTCGAGAGCGTGCAGAAAGAGGCTGTCCCCAACGAATACATTTCGCGAATGCGAATCAACAAAAATTAATAAACTCGAAGTATGTAGTAGTTGTCTCACCTAGCATAAGCAGTATTTCATTTCAGCGAACGTTCACACACATTACTACTTCGTTTTACTATGGGTATTAATTTTATTCACAGCTGGATATAAATGTATTTATATGTGGGACAGTTTCCGCGAAAATTGCCCCACGGTTAAAATGTTATAAAAATGCATCGCGTTTGAATCGCTATAACTTCCCAACGGATAACGCTATCGACTTCCTATTTTCAACACTTCATACTACACCATTTCACTATGAAGTGTTGAAATTAGGAAGTCGATAGCATTATCCGTTGGGAAGTTATAGCGATTCAAACGCGATGCATTTTTATAACATTGTAACCGTGGGGCAATTTTCGCGGAAACTGTCCCATGTATTTTGCGAGATCTGATCATAATTACACTTAGGGTATACCAGGTATGTGTATATGGGGAGAGGGGTTCGCAAGCTATAATAAATGGAGATCAGGGGGAGAGGCATAATTGCGGGGATGGTGCACAGTGGTTGAATTCATATATTCGTATGTCATTTGCAGTGGTTTGAAGTACATGTAAAGAGGAAGAAACCTCTGAATCTTTAACACGTGACTCCAGTCTGAGCATCCACATCGGACATCTACCTTGGCGTCGACTATTTCACTTGGAGTTTGAGAAACATTCTGTGTCTCTTAGATCGAGAGTCAGTAGCTGTTAGCAAAGCCGCTGCACTTGTAGTACAGCTTTCAGCTACTTTCGGTTTCTTCGAAAGAAAAAAGCTGTCAAGACATTTTCAGACCTCTTGTGCTCTCTTACCCTCTGTCCGGCCGTCCCATCAAAATCAATGTGCATAAGCAGCATTACAAGCTGCGCCGCCGCAGCGGACTATAATCAATGAAGGCCAATGCAGGACGATTGGATGTGCGAATTCGCAGTATCTACAGTCAGGGGTCGTAGTACAGTATTAATAACATGTAGGGCGGAACTCATCCATAGCAGTGGGGGGGGGGGGGAGGAGGGATGGGTAACCCAGTTAGCCCCACCCCCCAGTCTACGGGCATGTTAGTTCTCTGTCTCTCCTTCCTTTTTTTCCCTTCAAAAACCGCACCACGAGACCAACCCTCGAGGATGTTTTATATAATTAATTTCGATAACTACTACAGCATGTCCAAATAAGTCCATGTATCCATATATTACGATGCATTTATCCAAATGTTAATGATCAGATATGGAAGCAACGTGTTTGGCATTGGTTTAAACTAAATACAAATAAATCCTCTTCTGATAATGGTCTACTGAATTGCTCAGAGTTTATAGAGGAAGGGATGGGAGGCGGGTCGGGGTTAACTATGGAAATATTCCTGCACCCTCCTAATCCAATCAATTAATAGTATCGCATCAATAGCCATGAGTAGCAACAGATGGACGATCTTTCTGAATTATGACGCTAACCACGATGCATCCAGGTCTCAAATCCAGAGGTGCGTATATACATGTACATACTGATACATGTAGATGGTTCTACTAACAGTATGTAGCGTGGATTTTAGTTTATACATACATTCAGAACATACATTTTCCCCTTTACACATAGACCATAACTCTTGACGAGTTCAAGCAGATGGTTCGGGAAAGAAACTGGGTTAGAACCACAGTACCCAGCGCCTGTGTTTGGTGACAAACAGCTGGAAAAGGGGAAACTATCTGACAACCCTGCTATGGGAGACAATGCTACTGTATGTATCGCTCAGCGATTGAAAGGAGGCAGTCACCGTATAGTCGACTCTTCCATTCCGAGGAGCAAAGGGCCTTGCATCATCAAGCAAGACGAATACATTGAGCCCCGAGTGTGTGGTGATGGCCTGTGGCCATGCGATTCACCCCGATTCGCTGATTGAGCTCTGTAAAGACGAGGTGTGTGAAAAACACAGGTGGGAAATAAATTGCTGCGTGTCAGGCTGTAACGGAAAATGCACTTTGGAGTTTCTTGTAAAATGTGGAGCTTCCCAGGAAGAGCTGAACCTTATATTTAAGGGAATATCTACAAATTATTGGAGATTCAGTAACGAGTCCAGTATCCAGAAGTGCCCAGGGGTGTTTTTGCAATTGCGAGCGAAATGGACAAAACTCAGAATGTCGTCAGGTGCGAACAGTGCACTCGTAAAAATGGGAAGGTGTATGATTTCTGCTGGCTGTGCTCTGTACCGTGGAAGTCCGGACATCAGTGCAAAGCGAGTGGGGTCTCTAAACCTGCTTGCAAACTGCAACGAGACCTGCATTAACGGTGTAAAATGTCCCGGGATCCGTTCGTGTCCGAAGTGTGGAGCTCTTATTGAGCACAAGGAGGCTTGCAAGCACATGACTTGTCGTCATTGCAAGCAAGAGTTTTGCTTCGTGTGTCTCCGTTTGAAGACAGGCTCTTGGCAATGTGGGAAGTATGATTCACCATGTGAACCTGCACCAGGACAAAGTGTGATCGCGGATGCAAAATAGCCTACAAGTAGTTCTTCATGAATGCTATAAGTAAAAAGGAGTGCTAGTATGACTACATAATTAAATATAGTGACGCATGGCTGTTTTGTGCAATTGTCTTCGTGTGCAGGTGATACTACTGATGAATTTCATACATGTACTGTTAGTGATGGCGGAGAAACGCTCATCTGTACTATGATATAAGGTTTCGCTTTTGAGTCAGGTCCACTTGCATGTGTGTGATAGCACATAAATTGCATAACGTTGTTCAGGGATGTGTGCGCGAACATGCACATGCATGTGTGCACGTGAGTGTACAGGTGTGGTGTGTGTGCATGATGTGCGTACATGTGCATGTGTGTGCATGTGTGTACATATATGTGTACATTGTGTGCATGTGTGTGCATGTGTGTACATGCATGTGTGTGTACGTTTTAGACTACAGCACGCAGACTCGGTTTTAAATGAGTACAGCTGCACATGTACTTGCATTGTCTGTGCATAACAATGCATACAACATGAATACACCTACCTTCTTTGTGTTTTGTGATCTCATGTGTTGACCTCCTCCAACCCAACAACTTCCTAAGGCTGTGTTATTTGGAAAAGCTGCTTAGATCTATTTGCATTATCAAAGTGATGTTGCAAACTGTAGGCAACCAATCCTGCCATAAAACAGCTCTGTGCTCAGCTGGTTTGGATATTTTTGTGTGATATTCAGCCATTTTGATGTGAAAATCATCATTGGGAAGTGGTGCTCTACCTTTGCGGATAGTTTTTTTTCTACTGTCATGTTCAATTTGTTCATCACGTGCCATGGATACTGCACGGCAGAACTATCCAACTGCAGACCACACAGCACACCTTGAAAGGCTTCCGTATAGAACTTACATCTTCACTTTTATGATATACATTTCTAGTTGATGCTATGGTCATTAGGCTATGAGGAATATTGGGAGTAACTATATCTGTCACTCATATCAATGGTTCCCTAATTAAGTATGATGGTTTAAGCTAAGTACTGCTTTGTTGTCTTATTAGTGAGAGCTCTCGTGATGTGTGGCTGTGTGCATCATTTCGGTAGTTGTGGGAACATTAAAGAAATCCACATGTTTTGTGCACACTCTTCGTTAGTGAGAGAGATCTTTATGTTACTACTCTGAACCACATGTTGTGTGCATACTGTTTTCAAAAAGGTGTATTTTGAAGGAGGGGGTACATGTAGGGGTGGGGGAAGGAAAAGAGAGTTGATGTAATTGGTTCCATTTTAGGAGACATACTAACCCAATGTCTCATATTTCATGCTTTGAGCAGTCAGCAATGTGGTGATGGCAGAGGCACACTGGGAACACACCCCACCCATGCACCTTTGCACTCGTATAAAAGAGGATATTCTGTATTATTGAGGATCCTTATTGCCCCACCTGTACCCGATGCTAAATGTGCATTCGTTGAAAAAGCCATTCGGGCCAAAGCAAAACTCCGCACCGCAGTTGTGAGGAAGTATCAATACTACCAGTGTTAGCCTCTTATTATGCCTCTAGCTCACTGAATGACATTTTGTGCATGTTTGGCATCTGCAGACAACGTTTATTCAGTGCAGTGCGTGAGGTTCATATGGTTGGGAGTTCATGTCTACTCAGTTTATAATTCTCAACCAGTAAACTTGCATGGAACAAAAGTATTTTGCATTGATTCGGGTAAATACTATTGAATCATATTATGTGTGGGCAAAGGTAACCTACAGCTATATACGCATGCATTGTTCTTATCTAATATACTATACCGCAATCAAAGCTGACCAATCACACAATGCCCATTGATAATTGCTGACTGCTCAATGAGTTGTATATGGGGCATTCCCAAACACTATAGGAGCTTTCAGGCTATCTATATAAGGTGTAATGGTGTAATTCGCCATTGACCAGGCTCCATGACAATAAAATCATATAGGGGTGAACTATGTGTTGAGCTGCAGTCTGCAAGTCTGTATGCATGGCAATGCATGCATGCATTATACTTACATAGATAAGCGTAATTATGTCTTTAGACTGTCTGTGCCGCACTGATGCTCTTCGTGATCTATTTCCCATCGCGTCACCTCGGAAACCATGGCACTCAGCGAGATATGATTAACTCTTTGAACGCCAAGTGCATATATACATACATGCTCACATAAAGAGAATTATCTGCCTCATGCATGCATCATAGAGCTGTGACTGATCAGCACATTTTTGTGCACGAAATATTCTAAATCATGCATGAATGGTGTAACAGTTGTATGTGTATGCATACATGTACGCACCTGGCGTTCAAAGTATTAAATCAGTATAAAAAGGTTAGTTTATATCATTAAATATCCTTCTGATCAGTATATATGCATCTAGTGATGCAATGCCTATATAGAGTACCACGATGGTCATGGCTGCCCGGAGAGAACAATCTAACGAGGGGCTAGTTGCGGCCGCATTTTCCGCCATACTTCAAAGACCAGTCG